>JANHFN010002099.1:0-19086 GCA_032468175.1 Toxicocalamus goodenoughensis
TTCAGTTCTCTCTCTCACTCTCTCTCAGAGCTGAAGAAGCTTCTTGGATGAGAAGCAAAACGCCTTCAAAGGAAAACCAGAAAGTCCAGTTGCCTCTTGAAAAGAAGCATTTTTGAGACACGGCTACTGTGCTGCATCCCACACCCTCTGGAGCAGTATCCCTCCACAGATAAGAAAGCACCCTTTCTCCTAGGGTTCCAGAACACTTTGAATATTAAGTTTTGGATTCAGGCCTGGGGTTGATGTTGATTTGCTTAAAGCCAAAAATGGGATTCAAATTTTTTTTACTACCGGTTCTGTGGACGTGGCTTGGTGGGCATGGCAGCGGAAGGATTCTGTAAAATCTCCAGTCAGAGGTGATATTGGCCCTTTCTCCAAACTACTTAAAATTTTCGCTACCGGTTCTCTAGAACTGGTCAGAACCTGCTGAATACCATCTCTGCTTAAAGCCCTTCTTTTGTTGATTGTGTTGTTTGTCAGATTACTTTAATCAGGACTATCTGTCTGATTTTAAGTTTCTGTTTTTAATTGGTTTCATTCTAGTTCTGTATGCGGCCAAGAGTCCCTTGGAGATGGATGACAATACAGTAAGTAAACAAACAAACATTGATGGTTGATATGTCTTTGGAGATTCTCAATCATCCAGGTTACAGTTGTCCCAAATGTGCTGTTCAAAAGGCAACTGGACTTTCTTGGGTTTTTTTCTCCTTGAAAACATTTTGCTTCTTAGCCAAGAAGCTTCTTAAGTTCATGAACCGATGAGAAGTGAAATGTTTTCAAGGAAAAAAATCCAAGAAAATCCAAGACATACATTGATCTCATATTTCCCTGGGGGTTGTTTTCTTCAGTCTGAACATCCATGTTCCTTTAATCATCAACATATGCATTGCCTTAAACATTGTATTATATTCATAACTTTTCTCTGAATCTTTTCTCCTGGGTATCGACCCTGAAGATGAAATATGTGTAGCCATATTTTATATTAGCCTTTCTATTAACTTTAGGTTTGTAGTAAATGGATTTAATAGTACTTCAGATTTGCCACTTTCTAACTGTTGAGGTTTTTTTTTGGTAAAGATAAAGGGGGAATGTTGTGTCTAGGTGGCATTCCTTTGCCATGGGAACAGAACAGATGCCTGCAGCTGGCTGAAGGTGGAGTTTGGAGTCACCGGATTGTTGGACTGAGAATTGATTGGAGATTGTGATTCAGGGAGGAAGTCTCACACTTTTGCTCTTATTGGGTGTAATTCCAGATCCAAGTCAGAATTGGAATTACACCAAGTCCCTGGCCAATTTAATGTGTGCCTAATAAATAGACTTTGTAAGGAAGATGGATGCCTTGGATTTTATTTTTTGGGACATGTTACTTGGAGGCTTGACACTGGAAGTGATTCCCCAAGATAATACACAATACTTGGATTGTGGTCTCACTAGGGTAGAATTAAATAAAGATTTAATGTATTTTTGATGTCTTAACTACCTGCATTAGTTCTTAGCTTCTTCATCCCATGCTGCTAATTTATGTTCAGTTGAGTGATGACCACACCCAAATCCTTGAGGTGCTTCAAAGTCATAAATTTTGCCATTTTATTCCTACTCTATATTTTACTCCCAAAATATACAGTCTATTACACTTCTCTCCGTGAGAAGTGGGTATGTTGTTCCTCTCTCAGGCGATGTGTCAACCTGTCTGGATTACTGAATTGTCATTCTGACAACCAGACCTCCTAATATTGGATCATCTGCAAATTTGAGAAATAATCTCCCAATCTCACTGTTTTTTTTAAATTTTTTTTTTAAATTTTGTATTGTAGTTTTATTGTATTTTATTGGGCTGTGCACCGCCCCGAGTCCTTTGGGAGAGGGGCGGTATATAAATATTTTAAAAAAAAACTGTCATATTAGTGTATTAGTATATGTTTCCCACCATCAAAGTTATTTTTCCTTGTTTCTGGACATTTGTTTCAAAAGCATGGGAACAATTACCTTCTTTCTGTAATTGATGCTACGGATTGCATTAATTTAAAGACAATACTGTGTTAATGTGTGTCTCCCTCTTCCATTTGTGTTGTTCTCCCTTTGGTTTCCATAGTTTCTAGGCTGTTTCAGTGAGATATCTTTTCTGTTACCTAACATCCATGCTGTTGCCTCTTGAAAAAAAAATCCAGCATTTTGCTTTAGTCAAGGCATAGAAGCAATGCAATTCCATGGGTAACAGTTAAGATTGTGGGTCATAATGAGCTTATGCCTTTGTTGTGGGCAGTGATTTTGCTGTAAGCAGCTGTATAATTTGCCCCCTTGAAGCTTTTAGGCTGAATGCTATCACTCAGAAATCAAACTGTAACTGAATGAACAACTTGGCAATGCGCGGTGTCATGATTATTTACTACAACTACAGTTAATAGACAAACCATCCAATCAACTGCCCATACATCCACCCTGTATCCCATGGAAATGGACAGTATATAAAACTGGGTAATAGATAAATAAGTCAGAAGAAAGGGGCTTGTCAAAAGACAAATTGCAGCTATTTAGCCTTGCATCAGCTGGAATGATGTCAACTTGTTCCGAGTTGCCTAATTACATGCTTTGCCTTTTGCTGGCACGAGATTTCAGAACACTATACTTGAAAGCAGCTCCACCATCCAGGAAATCGTTATCTATAATATCAGAGAAGAGAAGCCAGAAGGACGAGCTGCTTTACACAGCTTGCCTACAGCAAAAAAGTCTTCTTCTCTTCCAAGCTCTTTTCATTTCTTCTCTTTCCCATCCCCCTCTCTTACTAGGGTCACTGTTGCTCCTGCTTTTTAAAAAGCATCAATTACATCTCAACCAATTTCTCCTATTCTGATTCCTGTTGGTACTATGAGGTAGCTCTGCTTCATACTCTATCTAGTTTTAACCTGGAGGGGGCCTCCCTCTTCTTCACAGGAGATGTTTGGCTCAGACTTTCAATAGAATGGAATGGAACCGATTGGAACAGAACAGAATAGAATTGGAAGGGATCTTTGAGGTCTTCTAGTCCAGCCCCATTCTTAGTCAGGAAACCCTATACCCGTGATAGCGAACCTATGGCACGCATGCTGGAAGTGGCACAAACTGATCCACTGCACATGCACGTGCCTCCCCGCCAGCCAGCTGATTATCGGATATCTGCCGTGCATGGACAGGCGGAGAAGTGCAGGTGGGAGACTCACATGCATGCGCAGGGGCGTGAGGGTGCACATGGGGGTTGCGGCACATGCGCAGAGGTGTGCGGTGTGTGGGGGGGTATGTGCGCATGTGCAGAGTCGTGGGGTTGTGCGCACATTGCATTATGGGTGCAGGTGCACGCACTTTTGGCATGCGACGACAAAAAGGTTAGCCATCACTGCCCTATGCCATTTCAGACTAAGGGTTGTCCAGTCTCTTCTTAAAAACTTCCAGTGTTGGAGCATTTACAACTTTTGGAGGCAAATCATTCCACTGATTAATTGTTCTGTCAGGAAATTCCTCCTTAATTCCAGGTTGCTCCTCTCCTTGATTAGTTTCCACCCATTGCTTCTTGTCCTGCCCTCAGGTGCTTTGGAGAACAGCTTGACCCCCCTCTTCTTTGTGGCAGCCCTGAGATATTGGACCACTGCTGTCATGTCTCCCCTAGTCCTTTGTCTCCTGCTTTCTCCTATTTCCTTTACAAGGTTCTGATATGCTCCAGAATACATTTGGGGAGGTTGAACCACAGCATTAAAAATTATAATGCACATGCCTTTTCTGCTATGATTGTAAACAATTGCCTTATGCATTAGAAACAAAGGAATAATAGGAGAAGGTGAAAGAGAATATTCTGAGATGAAAATTGCTCAGCAATTTGAATACAGGTAGTCCTGTACTTATGATGTCAATTGACATCATTGTCCTCTACTTATGACAATTGAGGGCAAAGTTTCCATCACTAAGCAAGACAGCTGTTAAGTGAGCTGTGACCTTTTTTTGCCACAGTTGTTAAGCGAATCACTGCATATGTTAAGTGAGTCATGCAGTCATTAAATGAATCTGGCTTCCCCCATTGACTTTGCTTGTCGGAAGCTGTCTGGGAAGGTAACAAATTTTGATCACATGACCATTTACACTTCAGTTTGAGATGCAGACAATGCAGCCTGGGCCTGTCTTCAGCAGTGAAGGGACACAGGGCAAAAAACATCCTGCAGCCAAGAAGGCTGCACATCCACTTGCACTACTCAGGTGACCCTGAAGACACAGATGAACCCCCAAGTGCCCTCAACGACTCTCTAAAAAGAATGCAAATGACCAGCTGTCTGCAAGGAGTATAAATCCTTCCATTCCCCCACCATCCAGTCAGAGCTGAAGAAGCTTCTTGGACGAGAGGCAAAATGTATTCGAAAACAAAACAAAACAAGAAAGTCCAGTCCACCTTTGGGACAATTTCAGAGTGCTCCAAAATGGACTGGGATGAGATAAGATGTCCTCATGGGAACATTTTGCTCAAAAATTGGTAGCAGAAAGTCTTTGTGTAGTAGTTAAGTAGGATGTGAAAGTCGGTCATTGTCTCTACTCCTTAGATTGGCTGTGTATCACAGCAAGATCTACATTTCTTAATTCATTTCACCTGCTTATATTCTTAGACTAGGGATCCCCAAACTTGGCAACTTTAAGACCTGTGGACTTCAACTTCCAGTTGGCTGGAGAATTCTGGGATATTTATTTATTTATTTATTTGTTTGTTTGCTTATTTATTTATTTTGTTAAGCATGCATTTGATAATATATATAAGTATAAACATGATTATTAATACATGAAATAAATACAAATAAAAGGCAACCTTAAGATAGGGACTGTAGCCACATTGGTGCGCTTATGCACGCCCCTTAAAGACCTCTTAGGCATGGGATGAAGTCAACAGCAGATAGCCTGAGGTTAAAGTGTTTGTGGTTAGTGGAAGAAACCACAGAGTGAGATTATTCCAGGCATTGACCACTCTGTTGCTGAAGTCTTATCGAGTTTTGTGAGGTTTACCCTGAGTTTGTATCTATTGTGTGCTCATGTATTGTTGAGGTTGAAGCTGTGTTGACGTCCACAAGTCTTAAAGTTGCCAAGTTTGGCGACCACTGTCTTAGACTGTTGTTTCTGCTTGTTCTGCATCTATGATGTTAATCTTTGTCCTTGCCCTAAATTGCTCTTCTTTTCCTTTCTACTCAGGTACATCTTGCCTTGTAGATCTAATTCAGCTCAAGTGCACAATTGCAGCTTTGAATTTGCACATGTTGCTCAGATCATGCTTGACTTTGACAATCATGAAGACGCTAATATTGTCATCATGAAGGAGAAGTAGGGGGCATTCCCAGGTCAGCATGGCTCCATATTATAAAACTATAATACATCCATCACAGTGATAAATCCAATCTGTTTATTACAAATACATATTTTACTCTGCATTTTGTAATATCGCAATAGCAGAGCACATCTTTAGGAGAGATTTCTTATTTACTTAATCCTCTCCCTTTGATATTCCTTCCTCTCTCTTCCTCTCCTTCTCTTGTATTAAACCACTTATGTTACCAGCTGAGCTTTTGCATTTGACAAGAAGATACAGTTGTTTGTAAATACCTTTCCCCCACCTCCTTTCGGCATTATCATTGTAAAACAAGACTTGCCACCCAGGGACACTGATTCCTTCTTGCTTCTTCCCTTCTTCCCTTAAAACTCCCTTTTAAGGCAGTTTCCCTGCTTTATCTTAAAGAAATTGCTGTACATTTTGCTTTCTTGGTGAATAATAAACTATTCTGACCTAGATTCTTCCACCTACCGTTTTCATAACAGACTCCATAAATGGTTGTGACAAGATAATATTCTATAACGACCATTTCTTGACATCTCTGGAACAAAATGCTTGAAATACCTCAGCTGATGCTGGCAGAAGGAGGAAGGAAGGAACTTACCTTTACTTCTGATTTTACTGTCACTCGCTTGATGAATCTGTGGCAGAGGAGCAGTTTGCCTCAGTGTCTTGAAACCTGCGAATGTGAAAAATGTTTGTATTGGGGGTTTTACTGTTTGAGAGAGCAAATATATAACTTCACGTCCGTACATATAACATTCACATTTCAGACTGTAAGATTATTCATCTAAAGCTCGGACATTTCACATGATTAAGAGATGGAATATTCTTGCAGCTTCTGCAGGTGAAGGCATCTGGTGTATTTAGTTGGGATCAAATGCTAAGCAGAGTGGAGCAGGGGAAGACACCTAAAGAGAACAAAGGCCGTTGAAGTCCAAAAAGCATCCTGGAAAAAGGAAATCACTTATTTAATATGCATGAATGTTTCTATGGAGTCAGGAAGAGCTGCACTGACTATAAGGGAGATGCTATTTTTTAAAATATGGTCCTTCTAACGTATTATAATCAGACTGAAGATAGCATGCCTCTGTGTGATGTCTCTCTTGGATGATTCCTCAGATTCCTACTCAGAAGTAGCTCAAGGGAGGATGAGCTCATTCCTGGCATGTCAGGAACTGGGTTAATTAATGACTCTGAAAAGCCAGCCGAAAGATATTTACAGGCGGCTTCAGCAGGGTACATCTTGCAGGAGCGGACGGCCAGTGGAGGAGCTGCCTTCTGTGGTGGAACTGAGAGCATGCAGGGCAGAGAAAAGACAAGAGCAATGGAGATCTTCCAGATTACTTGGGAGAAGGCCTCACCCATCTTGATGGGCTGCACTGGAAAGCTATTTATCACAGCAGGCAGAGGGAGGCATTGCTGGGAACAACATGTTGGGTTCCTGGCTATGTGTTTGTTCATCGTGCTTCCTGCTTGGCTTTGTGGCTTGGAGACTCTGAACTTCTCTTGCCAAGTGAACTCTTGTGGGTGTATTTCAGTTTGGCCTAGTGGATTTAAGCTTGTTTGGTGGATTTATTTGTTGGAGCAACTTTCCATTGTTTTATGGACAATTGGCCATTGCTTAGAAGACAAATCCTGGCCTACTTGTAGCTAGATTTATTTAGGATAGTTCTGAAGCTGAATGAAGCAAATTGCTGGGGAACATTAATAAACTTTCTAAACCGCAATTACATTTGTGTGTGAATGAGTGGAGCAGCACACTTCGTATATCAGTTGCTAAATGGCTTCTATTGCTCTTATTTCAGTATATCTGAGCCCCAATTGATAAAATGGGACAACTTACTATGGCCAACTCACTGCAGGACAGCTTGCAGAGGCCAACTTGCCATGGGACATGTCATTCGCCAGAAGACAATTCCTCATGGGATAACTCAATGTGATAAATATTATCTGCCATTGTTTCTTTGACATTATTTCCATTGACAAAAATGTACATAATGTAGAAGAAACCGTGGCAGATAACATTTATTGCATTAAGTTATCTCAAGTAGATTGTTTCACAGTGAGTAATTCCATGGTGAGTTGGCCATAGCGAGTTGGCTGGTGCAAGATGGCGAGTTAGCCACAGTCAATTGTCCTGGACCCTATGGTTGAAGCTCTGTTCTTTTTTCATGTTTCATGGGCTTCAGTAGTATGGGCAAAGCTGCCATCTTGATATATTAAGCCCTCTGAAGATATCTCTGGAATATTTCTAAAACAAAACAATAGAACTTCAATATAATCACCTATCCATTAAGGTTTCCTAGATTTATACATTGTTTTCATTTCCCAATTTCATAGCAAGCAACAAGCGAGCTTATAGCGATGATTTAATAACTAGAATAGTACTGAATGATAAAATAGCAATATATAAGAAAAAGAATTATAAGACTAGAACCAGAAACACTCTTTTTCTGAAAGATCAATACTTGGAATCCATGAAAAGGATGGTTTCAATAGAAACCAGCTAAAAGAGTTTTTTTTACCAAGCAAAACATCTAGAAATTTAAGAAGAATCTCTATTTTGAAGTAGAGCTTCAGAAAAATTCCTCTATCTCCAGTACCTATTGGAAGACAGCACTATGTACAGAAAGATATTTTGAGGAGGTTTTTTTGGGGGCTGATTTGCTCCATTTGATAACCAATAATTCAAGGACGCTACTAGCAACTACTCTTTTCACTGAACATCCGTCCTTACTTACATGACGTGAATCCAAAAACTGAATGGAGAAGGCAGAAATCCTGTGGAGAAAAATCCTATTCTGTGAATCCATTGACATGATCTTGCGATTTTTTAAAAAAGTTCAATTATTTTTTATTCAGTGCTTTCATTTTATGCTTATTGTTTTATTCCTCTACTGTTGTTATGTTTACATTGTTTTAATCTCCCCATTGTATTGTTGTAAGCTGTTCAGAATGGATAGACAGCAAGATAGGGGCAAATTAATTTAACAGATAAATTTTAAAAATGCACATAGGTATATGTAGGAAATCTGTTTTAATTAATACAGGTAGAGATGGTACTTGGGGAAAATTCAGATAGCCCTCACTTAATGACCATTTGAAGTTACTGAGTCAAAAATGTGGAGCAGCAGAGGTAGAAGAGCTGGCTCACTATCCTGTCATGTCCCAGTTGGAATCTGATTCTGAGGGATAGGTGGAACAGCTGACAGGGAGTGGGAGTGTGGCTCCAGTGGCTGTGGAGGAAACTGGGGAAGGGTACAGGCCAGCTGGGCATTCAGAGGAAGACCCAGGCTCATCCCCTCTTCATCCTAGGGCACACAAGGAGGAACGGATAAGGGAGAAATGTGGTTTACCGGGTAGGAAAGGGCGCTGATCCCTTCCTGGGCTGCAGCTGGGAAGACTGTTTAAAAGGGCAAACTGTGCATGGCAAAGTTGCTGGAAGCAAAGTGTGCATTATCTTTGTCGAGGCTTATCGGGTTTTGGCATCCTCCCAACTGTGTGTGCCTCGTTATCTTTTGGAAGTCTGCAAGTTATTATCCTGGTAATTACTTCAGCATGGTTTGTGTTGGTTTTTTATTTCTACTTTATCTGTATTTTGGGTTCAGACTGCATTTCTTCCTTTTGTAGACTGTTTTTGGAAGGGTTTGATCTCCCACCGAGGATAATTGGACATTGGGGGCCAAGTTGGAGGTATTAAAGGGAATTTATCTACTTTGGTGACTTTGTTGTTTTTGTGTCACACCCCAGATCATCACACATCCTATTTGACTGTTGCCTATATAAGAGGCATAAAATGCCAAACAAATGACCCATTGGGATCCCCATGTCAAAACAACATACCTTATGTGCGGCCAGAATTCGAAAACAACATTTAATATGGCACAGTACCTGAGCAAAATGGTTTGGTTGAGATCGGCATATGCGGGACTAATTGGGGTAGATTGTAGGGGTGATACTGAAACATTATTTTATTTTATTTACCTATATATTAAATTATTGTGTTTTATTCCAACTTCATTTTACTTTGTATTTTGTTCCAACTTCATTTTAAATTATATTTTATTCCAATCTCATTTTAAATTGCTTTTATCGGATTTTAGCAATAATTTGTGTTTGGAACGCTGCACTTTGATATGGCCTATGGGCTAATCAATAAACTATGTACTGCATGTGAGTGGCCATTTTCTCACTCTAATCTAAGTGTCAAAAATAAGTTATTTATGACCCATCCTCATGGTTACACGATCGCCTATCTGGTGCTTGGCAACTGGCTTGCATTTATAACTGGTTGCAGAATCCTGCAGTCAACCCAGCAGAAAAGGGCAAAATAAAATGCCCATTGGATAGCTAGAGTCACTGAATCATGTGTTTCACTTAGCAACCACATGATTCATTTAACAATTGTAATGACTCACTTCATGACCATTGGAAAGAAACATGCTTAAGGACCATTGTAAAAACAGTTGTAAAATCAAGACAGGCCATGCAGTGACTTGCTTAATGACCGCAATAATGTACAACCCAAATTCCAGGTCTACTTGTAGTCATTAAGTGAGGACTACTGGTAAGGAGACATAACTGGCTTATACTATTCTTCGTTAGCTGGTCAGACTCGGGATTTTCCTAAGACGTGAGGCCCTGACTTTCTGACCCCTGTCATTTTCAAGTTCCTGCAGCTATTCATTCACCCTCTTACCTGGGAAAAAGCAAGAGCATTAATCAGTCAGCAAAATAATAAGCAAGATGCAGCAGACAAAGGGGCTTGTTTAATTAAGATCATTTGTTTGGAATTGGAGAATTTATTATCTTCCTATTTAGTTAAACCAAACATGCCTCCCTGTTACTCAGAAGGTGGTTAACAATTTCCCAGTCAGTTTAAGCTAGTAATTTAAACCATTTGGAGTTCATTATATTCCACTTTTCTTTTTGTTTTTATTTTACCTTCCATCAGGCAACCCCTGACATAATATCTGTCTTGTGCACCGTGATGCCTGTCACTGCAGAAAGGAGAGAGAGAGAGAGAGAGAGAGAGAGAGAGAGAGAGAATTAACTTTTTTCCAGCCTACATCTAAGCAGTCATAGCTGGAGTTCCAGGCGGAAGACAATAAATCCTCTCTTATTATATTGGGAATGAAATGTAACTAGGCTAATGACCATATGGATCAGGCTAATGCGAGCAGAGTTTAATTTAGTGAAGGCATGAATAAAATGGAAAAAAAAATCTTACTTAATTACCCAGCAAAGAAGTACATAATAATACGGCTGCAAGAGGACTCATCTTTTACGCAGACAACCTTACAAGCTGAACCCTGGGGGGAAAATGAAAAATATTCCAGCTGTGAAAAGAGGCTGGGGAGAGGGTCATCCAGCATCCAGCAGCATTTTGAAACTGGTTTTCCTGAATGAATTGCCACCTGCCATGTCGTTTTCTGGTCCTCTTTGGGTTTTCAGCAAGAGGGTTTTCTCCCCCGCTCACTCTTCGCTGGTATATACAGTAGAGATAGTCCTCAACTTACAAATGTTTGTTTAGTGACTGTTCAAATTACAATGACACTGAGAAAAGTGACATGATCATTTTTTCCAATGGCTGTTGCAGCATTCCCAAGGTCACGTGATCAAAATTTGGATGCTTGGCACTTCGATGCCTAGCATGGAAGAGTGGTTGCAGGAGCTGAAATGGCAAAACTGACCACTTTGATTAAAGAAAAGAATGTTAATTATTTTTGGTTCCACATGGAAACCGCTTCTGAACTTTGCTTGATGTGGAAAAGAATGAAACTCTGACTCTGGGATTGACAGATTAGACTGATAGATCTTTATAGAAATGACTTGTTCACACTGTTATGGAAAAGCAAAAAACTGTGATTTGATGTTAATGCCTTATTTTACTGTAACAGAGAGAATTGGAAGTCAATGCTTCCTTTCTCCCACTCCTATCTTTCCTCATTTCACTTCAGAGGTGGTATTCAGCAGGCTCTGACCAGTTCTGGAGAACCGGTAGCAGAAATTTTGAGCAGTTTGGAGAACTGGCAAATACCATCTCTGACTGGCCTCTCCCCCCTCTATTCTCTGCCTCCTGAGTGCCTCAGCCCATCAGGCTGGCACTTCTTTTGTTGCCCTGCACAGGAAAACAGAGCTGGAAAGCGGGTCAGTGGGGTGGGGAGAGAATGGGGATTTTACAGTATCCTTCCCCTGCCACGCCCACCAAGAACCAGTAGTAAAAAATGTTGAATGCCACCACTGCTTGACTTCCCCCTCCCCCCTCCCCCCTCACTATTCTTTTATTTACTTTTGTATTTTGTATTTCATAATGCTCTATAACTTAATAAAAATGGTTTTTTTTAAAAAAAGTTGGGTCTTTGGCCACTGGCTCACGTTTATGAGGGTTGCACAGTGTCTCTGGATCATGGGATCACCTTTTGCGACGTTCTGACAAGCAAAGTCAATATCAAAACCAGATTCACTTAACAACCATGTCACTAACTTAATAGCCGCAGTGATTTACTTAAGAACCAGCAAGAAAGGTGATAAAATGAGGCAAAAGTCATTTAACAATTGTCTCACTTTTAGCAATGGAAATTTGGGGCTCAATTGTCGTAATAAGACTATTGGTATATTTTAATTCGTTCCCATATATTTTAATTCGTTCCCAGAACTGAGGGAATTTCTCACTCACCCCCTTCTTCCCACTGCCAATAGAGGGAAAGTGGTCTATTCACCTGGCAAAAGTTTTAAAATGCTTCTTAATCATGCCTCATTGTAGAGGAAACCTGACGGGAGCAGAAGAGGGCCTACCATATTCTGAACTAAACTTTCAGCTTGTTCAAGGGGCTTAAGTGAAACGTCTGAATTATTCCAAGGGAAATAAAATGAGTTTCAACAATAATTTCACAGTGGGAAGAAAAAGCCAGAGTGGTATAATGGCTGGAATTGAAGCAACTTTGACAAAGACATTCTCTGTCTAATGTATTTCATGTGGTTGAGGTTTAGTTAAAAAGAGAGAGAGAGAGAGAGAGAGAGAGAGAGAGAGAGAGAGAGAGAGAGAGGGGAACATATCAAACCTGGACTAAAAGCTGCCACTTTTAACCCTAAAGTAGCTGGCCCCTGCACAAATGACTTCAGATGCTTAAAACCACAGCTTCCAACAGCCCAGTCAGAAAGATAAGGATGATAGGTGTTGTAGACCCAAACATCTGAAGATAAGAAGGAATTTCCCTAGAGCAGGGCTCTCCAAACTTGACAATTTAAAGGCTTGTGGACTTCAACTCCCAGAACTCCTCACCATGCTGGCTGAAGAATTCTGGGAGTTGAAGTCCACAGGTCTTAAAGTTGCCAAGTTTGGAGACTCCTGCCCAAGAGTTTCATGGCATTCTGTCGAGGGGGTGTGGTTGAAAATGTGGCACTCTTACCAGGGAAAAAGTTCAATCCAATAGCAATGATTTGCTCTCCCCACTTGGTTTTTCTCAACTTTGAAGAATAAATACAGTAAGTGAAATGCTTTCAGACATCTCTCCTTGCCATCATATTGTTTTGTATGCATAAGTTAATAAAATAACAATGGGCATTTTGAATCAATATGAAATTTATTTCCCCAAATCTCTATATGTTCACAGAGTAATAGAACAACAGAGTTGGAAGGGATCTTGGAGATCTTCTAGTCCAGCCTCCTGCTCAGGAATGAAACCCTATACCATTTCACACCAATCGCTGTCCAATCTCTTCTTAAAAACATCCAGTGTTGGAGCATTTACAACTTCTGGAGGCAAGTTGTTCCACTGATTCATTGTTCCAACTGTTAGGAAATTCCTCCTTAGTTCTAGGTTGGTTCTCTCCTTGATTAGTTTCCATCCAATGCTTCTTGTCCTGCCCTCAGGTGCTTTGGAAAATAGTTTGACATCACTAGTCCTTCTTTTCATCAAACTACACATACCTAATTCCTGCAACTGTTCTATGCATCATTCTTTACAACATTTTAGCCTCCAGTCCCCTAATCATTTTTGTTGTTCTTCTCTGCCCTCTTTCTAGAATGTCAACATTTTTTTTAAATATTGTGGCGAACAAAACTGGATGCATTATTCCAAGTGTGGTCTTACCAAGGCATTATAGACTGGTATTAACACTTCCTGTGATCTTGATTCTATCCCACTATTAATGCAGCCTGAGACTGTGTAGGCTTTTTTGGCAGCTGCAGAAAACTGCTGGCTTTATTGTTGATTTGTGCTTCTTGAAATTCTCAGCCACTTGTCCATGAGAGTTTGAGGGTGGGGGGGGGGTAATATATCACCAGAATAATTCATAGCTCAACACTTTCCTAGTACATTGTGATTTATTTGTTCAGGGAGGTCTGAATGAAGTGCAACCAAGTTTCATGGAAACTCTATATTTTGTCTCTACTACACACGCATGAGCACTGCTGTTTTATAAATTCTAGGATGATCAGAGGGCCAGGCCCCTTGTTAATCTAGGACTCATTTAAGCAGGAAAAAAAGAATTGTTTTTAAGCTCTACAATAAAGTGATTGATTGATTATGTGCCATCAGGTTAGTGCCAATTCACACAGAGCTATGCAAAGAGAATCCAAAACGATGTCAATTCCATGAATGGAATGATGATTGTTAGTCAGTTTAGGGTGTGGTTTTCTTTCAAGGAGAAAAGTGAAATAATCACTTGTAAATGTATACTTTTGCTCCTTCTATTACTACAGTGTCCTGGGCAAACAAGCAAGCATATCATTAAAATTAACATATTAAAATTAATTGAAGATTAAAAAATAAATTATAAAATATAGCATTATAAAATTTCAAAGAAGTAAAAAAAAAATCAAAAATGGGCATTTAGCAATTGTTATACAGGCAGGGGGCTTTCTCATGGAGCCAGCTAACCTCACAGTTGTGTGGCCCTCTGTGGCGCCCTGCAAGGCTGCACAGCCAAATTTTGACCTCTTTAGAGAAGCCAGGAGAGTGGGTTCCTTCATCACCTCTGGGGGTGAGATGTTCCATAATCCAAGTCAATCACAGAGAAGGCTCTTTTCCTACGCCCTGCCAGTCAAAATTATTTGACTGATGGGTTTGTAGCATGCCTTCTCTGCCTGATTGAGGATGATGTCAAAATGTTCTCCTCTCACTATCTACAAATGTGATGGAGAAATGTATTTATTAATTTGATGCTTTCAGGTTAGTTTGGATTCCTGGTGACCTCCTGCAGTTTTCTTGGGAAGGTTTTTCAGAGGTGACCTTGGCATTGTCTGTTTCCTAGGGCTAAGAGGGAATGCCAGATGCCATAACCATTACACCTTACTAACTCTGTGATGAAGAATTGGAGATAACCATTTTGGCCTACATACATGTTATTGTTGTACATTGCAAGATGGCCTAAGAAAAGCAGGGTAGACATCCTATAAACAAATAGGTCAGACCGAATAGAATTCCAAGCCAAACTCCATGCTCAATTTCAGATGCAGTTGGACATTTGCAGCACTTACAATAGGCAATCAAATGTTGTCTCAGAGGTGTTTTCTGAAAAGGCAACCGGACTGTTTTTTTTCCTTGAGGAGAAAGAAGAAGAAGACATTTCGCTTCTCATCCAAGAAGCTTCCTTGATTCTGTCAGGATGGTGGGGGCGATGGAAGGGATTAGTTCTGATAGGATTGGAGCAGGGGTGGGATCCGACAGGGTTAACTACCGGTTCAATGATTTACGAAGTTCGGTGCTAAAAATCCTATGTAGCATATTTAAAAGATGGCTGCCATTCTGGGCTGAACCATTCTCCCCGCTATATTCTTGCTTCTCAGATCAAATTAAAATGTTTTCTGTTTTCCCAAGTTTCCACTTCTATAGTGGAAGGGTTTCTATAGTATTTCAGCACAGTTTGCAGTGAAAGGATCCCTAGATTTTTTTTTAACTCAATAGGCAGAATCTCCTTATCATATTCAGCTTCCTGTCAATGCGGAATTAGGCCATCAAGTGGTTTTAAAGAATCACACATTGTCAATAGTGTGCATTTGCAAACACTCCCTCTTATTTCTCCTTATTACTCAAGGACTAGTGAATCATGATAGTCCATGCAATCCTTACTTCAGAATAATTACTCTTATCAATGACCTTGACTAAGAAGGCTGGATTCCTTTCACTCATCTCTTGCTTGAGTATTATCTTTTTCATGCAGCTTACATTAGCACTCAAGTAATCCATACAGTGTAATTAGCAAGGAATGGCCATCATGTCATATATCCAAAATAGAAAGAAAATAGATACAGTATGTAGTTTTGGTAGGGTGTCTTTCTTTTCCATCAGCTAATTGACTCCTCTTCCATCATCCAGCCCACATATCGATTGAAACAAACACAGATTGACAAAGAAGACATGTGAAGCATGCTGCGTAGTCCACTGTTTCACGGTTTCAGTGCTAATAAGAAATAATTTACTTTTGAAACCTTAACTTCAGGGTTTTACTTCTTCTTCTTCTTAAACTGGAAAAGCTCCATAAATGAAGGGTATTAAACAGATCAGACCTCAGGGAGGACTGGATGGGAGAGCCAGTGAAATCTGTAAAGATGCCAGTGAAACCATCTGTTCGTAATGCAGTGGCAAAGCTTTATATTCCAGGACACCCAAATGCTGGGAATTCAGATTACAGAGGCCTTTGTTATCTAAACTGATGGCATTTCAGATTTCAATGGCAGAGAGAGAAAAGAGATTACTTATAAGAGGGGACAACACTTGGCTAAGACCTTCTCTTGGATATATTCCATATACATTGCAAAGGGACAAAAAGGAAACAGAAAAGAACATCAAATTTCTCAAAGGGCAGGTGCAGCAATGTTATCTAATACATAGGAAGGAAATTTAAAAGGAAAAAGGATGCAGGAGTATTTAGGCCTGTTGAACTGCTTGCATAAATTAGAATATACTCAATGTGAGGTGCAAGAGGAAAAAAATAGATGTTCCCAAGACATATTTCCGAGGCAGAATGCATCTTAATTAGCTGGCTTGGGAGTATCAAGAAAACGCTTGTTATGTAGGCTTAGATAAGACGGGTCTGTGGGATTTTCAATAATACTTTTCTGAAAAGCTATTCGTTCAGTTCAGTGTTTTTAAAATATGGCTTCCATTAAAGGAAAGACGTTCAAGTATCTGTGCTGTATCAGGTTTATTAAAACACCCTTCTCCAATATGTATCTTTCTGTAGTGGCTGGGACATGATAAGACAAATCATACCATTTCTGGTTAATTTAAACTAAACAAAAAAATCAACCTAATTAGGGGAAAAAATGAAATTAGGGTGCTTTTTGGGCAGCAAAGGGCAATTATATTGTTTTTAAAACAATCCTCAGTCCAATCTAACAACTGCAGTAAACACTGAGTAGAAGGTCAAAAGCATGCCAGAATTCGAACAGTACCAACCAAAATAAACATTTCACACATGAAGGCAAGTATACATGTCCCACAATGGTGGCATTCAAAAAAATTTACTACTGGTTCTGTGGGTGTTGCTTGGTGGGCGTTGCTTGGTAGGCATGGCAGGGGAAGGATACTGTAAAATCTCTATTCCCTCCCCACTCCTGGGGGAAGGTTACTGCAAAAACCCACTCTCTTCCCATCCCACTAACCTTCTTTCCAGCTCCGTTCTCCCTGTGCAGGGCAACAAAAGAAGACCCAGACGATCAGCTGGGACTTGGGAGGCAGTGAATAGATGGGGCCAGAGCCAGTCAGAGGTGGGATTTTCCGGTTCTCTGAACTACTCAAAATTTCCGCTACCAGTTCTCCAGAATGAGTCTGAAATTTTGGAAAACTAAATCTCTAGTCCTGTGACCAACCCAGATTGGATCCATAAATCTTTCACCCTGCACTGAAAGTGAAAGCAAAAACTTGATTCAGTCTTCCAAATAATGGAATAGATGTCATGTCTGTAATTGGATCTAGAGGAAACGAATTCACACCATTGGTCCCTGGTATTCTCATCCCTGGTGATATCTACTTTTCAGCCAGTAATGAGTAAAGGAACAGGATAGGATACAACTAATTGTATTAGTTGAAATAGGCCAAAAAAAACATTAATCAAAGCAAGTAAATTATCCCCCATGCAGACCAAAATTCACTTTCCCAGAGAAAATAAAACTGTCAACCATTAGACATTTAGACATGAAGAATATTGATTACAGCTCTAAAAAATAGGAATAGCATCAGGAAACAAGGTCACCTAGAGAAGGTAACACCTAAATAGTAACTTGTATTCAAATAACAAAATCTTTTTCTAACTCAATAGAACTTTCTTCCTAACCTTCATTGCTTCACTGTCCTTATCTCATCTTCATGAATATGCTGTTATAACTAATAAAATAATGAGTAGAATAGATAGGGTAGGGTAGAGTAGAGTAGAATAGAACATAAAATAACAGAACAGCAATAGCGGCAAATATCTGTAGCTCAGGTGTAGGATGAGGGTAAAGGTTCATTCCCTGAGCTTGTGGATTGGTTTCCAAATGTTTCATTACCAGGCTATATTACATCTTCAGCAGAGTTTAAACTAAACGAACTGGAATGGTAACAAAACATTTGGAAACAAACTCACAAGTTCAGAGAAGGAATCTTTACTAGAATAGAATAGAATAGAATAGAATAGAATAGAATAGAATAGAATAGAATAGAATAGAATGGAATGGAATGGAATGGAATGGAATGGAGTAGACAGAGTAGAGTAGAATAAAATAGAACAGAACAGAATAGAACAGAACAGAACAACTCTAATAAAATATCCTGATCATATATCTACAATACTTTAAGTAGCTTGTATATAATAATGGGGTTTCAAATGCACTCTTCTTTAAGCTTCCTTGTACTGCCTCTGGTACCATAACCATCTGTGCCTCAAGTGCATTGTGTAGTTGATGTTGTTGTTTTTTTGAAATGTATTTTATGGAAATGTCTGTGATGCATGATGCAAAAAAAAGGCATGTGGTATCTTCAATAATAACAAATAAATTATATCAGGGTTATTATTTAGGGACAAGGAATTAGAAAAGAAATAAGGAAATTTCATATTGTATATGGCAACAGGGAAAATATTATTTTATGTAAACAGTTGGAAAAGCAACAAAATGCCTACAATGGGAAACTGGATTATAAAATTAAGTGAATTAACAGAAATGGCAAAGCTGACAGCTGGATTGAGCAAAAGCAACAGATTTTTCTGAAAGACTGCAAAACGTATGTTGATTTTTTGTTGAAAGAAGAAAAGATCAAATAATAGATCATTTGGGGATTTGGGGATTACAAATCAGATGAAGACGTTGGGGAAAAGTTGATAACTGCTTGATAAAAAGGGTAGAAGGCACTTTTTTTAAAAAAAAGAAAGAAATATTTCTTGTTTCTCTATTTTGTATCCTTGTTCTTATTTGTGTTGTATATTTTATTACATTGAAAAATTAGAATTACATGGATAGATGTTGATATATAGATTTGGTATAGATATAGATTTAGACTAAGTAACTTGATTAGGGCATATTTTTAAAGGTAAAGATTCCTCTCGCACATATGTGCTAGTCGTTTCGGGCTCTAGGGGGCAATACTCAACTTTGTTTCAAAGCCGAAGGGCCAGCGCTGTCCAAAGACATCTCCATGGTCATGTGGCCAGCATGACTAAATGCTGAAGGCGCACGGAATGCTGTTACCCTCCCACCAAAGTGGTCCCTATTTTTCTACTTGCATTTTTTATGTGCTTTCGAACTGCTAGGTTGGCAGAAGCTGGGA
>JANHFN010002100.1:13785-23913 GCA_032468175.1 Toxicocalamus goodenoughensis
CACAGGAGGAAATCATTAAGAAAATATTGGAATGTGCTGAAATGAGTAGATTGACATTTGAAATTAGAGAACAAGAGAATAAACAATTTTATAAAATTTGGAATCTTTTCTATCAATGGTAAGACAATAAAATACAGTAATGAAATATGTAGATTTTTAGAAAATAATAAATATATAAAGATGTATTATATTTACAAAATGATTTTAGGATAGATTTGTGATGATAATATGAACTGTTGTAAAATAAACTAAGTAAATTATGATTATCTTGTAAAACATGAATGAATAAAAGTATAGTCAAATTAATAATGATACTAAGGCATTTAATTTTTGATTGAAAATATGAGATTATATGCAATATAATTGTAATTGAAGACTATGAAATGGAAGCACAAAATGATTTGTAAACCAACTGGCACACTGTATGTACACATATGGAAGATAACTTCATGTTTTTATGTTTGTTTGTTTATGTTTGTTTATAAAAACCAATATTTTTTAAAAAGTAAAAATTAAGGTGGGAATGGAAGAATAGCATTTGTCAAGGAAGATGGCTGAAGAGGGAATTATTTGTGTTAAAAGCACACCAATTTCAGGTTAAAGGTTAAAACATGAATTTCAGGAGTAGTATTCAATTGTTCTATAGTCCTATTGTTTGTCTTGACAAATTGTTTTGTTTTTCTCTGTATATGCATGTGTATTTAACCCAAGCAGCTAGCTCTAATTTCTATTTCAATTAATCACAATGGCCCAAAAGTAACAGACTGTAGCTTCAGCTAATTATTTTTCAGGAAGCCTACCACAATCAGGATCTAGAGCAATGGGTTATTAGATCTGTTTGAAAACCCTATAAATCTAAAATCAGGCTGGGCCAATTGCTCCTGTGTAAATTCAGTGTAATTAGAAAAAAGTGAAACTATATCCATTTTTTAATTTAGCATTTGTGGAGTTCTTGCTACTCTCTGAGTTTGGTTGTTTGCTTGACAATGTTTTACTACATGACTAGGTAACAACTTCAGTACTAATACACACACACACATATACACACACAAAACACACACATGCATAAATACATACATATTCTCTTGTAAGAATTATATATTAGCTATGAATAGTTCCTAATTAGAATAGCTAATTAGCTATTACTAGTGGCTCTTATAGTTTAAGAGCTTCTCTTATCAATAAAAGAGAATATAACACTGAGGATATCCTCAGTGCTATATTCTCTTTTATTGATAATTGAGCCTTTATTATACTTGTCATGTTTTAGTAGCTCCATAACAAACTGAATCAGTCTTTCCCATTAGAATGGATGCACCAGTCAAGACTCCACTGGGTTGGTGGGCAGTTGCTCTAAGTGATGAATGGACATTACAAGCCAGCACATTGCTGAATTGTATGTTTGCCCAATTTAATATGCAAAAGTCTTTGATACTGTCTGTACCTAGCACTACAAATTTGGCAACAAAACAAAAAACAAAACCCACCAGTCTTTAAGTAGGATCATCTTTTAAATTATTTATCTATCTACCATTATTGTGCATTTGGCTACCAGCAAATACATGCTAACATTTTAATTATATGGTTGTTCTTCCCTTTTTTCATCTTTGGAATATGCATTGATATATAATTATATATTTTTTAATTATCTGAGCTCCCTTTGTAATAGCTTTTTTGGCACCCATAGGATCTGTTGTGCTGTTGCTTTTCAATCTCCAATGACACATATCAGAGCATATTGTTCCAACCTCATGAATTCCATAAAAAATATTCATTCTTTGTGATCAATATGACAGCAACCTTTTTCCCTTGAAATAATTTACTCATCTTGGTTTTTATAATATCCACAACTGAACTAATTAAGTTATACCAGGAGACTGTCTTTATCACTAAATAAACTGTTACTTATTGAAATACTTTATTAACTCTCATCCACACACAGAAATACAGTATATATGATAGAAAAGGAGATAAATGATCAAGTGGATGATGGTAAGAATGATGGACAGATCTGTGCAGATAACTGCTATCTGTATTTTAATACAGATTTCCAGGGATCTGCTTTGTTTGAATAGAAATACAAAATGTGCTTACAAATATTCAGCCTTTTCCCCAGAAACTCAAGACTCTTTTTCAATCCATTTTCTGTCTCCTTGGGCAAAACTACCAAACCTACTTAATCATTTATAGAAAATGCAAGCATCGAAAGTTGTCAGCATTTTTGATAACAACCTTTATCGTCCAAAATTTATAATACCCATGAAGCAAGTTCCCCAGCATGGTATTTTGGCTTTAAAGCTTTCAACAGAATCCTAGTGGTTTTTCTGTTGATTAAGAAGACAATAGGTGCTGGATTGTAACCCAGTTCAGTGAAACAGAATGGTGAGTCCATATATTTGAAATTATTTGCCGTTGATTGCACACAAAACACTTTTATGTATTATTATTATTATTATTGAGCTGGAGCTTTTCATCACTCTGCTTTCTAGACTGAGAGCTGGATTGAAAAAATCATTTGAAGAGTGAACCTATATTATCCTATGAAAATGAAAAGGGATATCGCAATACCAGCTGACATATCTGGATGATTTTCCAGTCATCATATTCTGATGAATGTTTGATGCATCAGTTTTAAAGTCCTTACATCTATCTAGTTCTTGTGAATGATTCCCCAATTTCAAAAGAGAAAGAAAGTAGATGTTGCCCCCTTAGGTTTTTATCTAAGGTTATCTCTCATAAGATAGTCTGCTCATTTCAACTATCCAGAAGCATTGAACAATCCTATGTATGTTTGCTCAGGACTAATCCCAAAATGCTCAATGAATCATTTATCTTAGAGTCCATCTATCCAGCTTCCTGTTAATTAATTAATTTGCTAATGCATTTTGGACATATGACTACCTAGCCTTTGTGGAAATGCAGTGAAGGGGAAGATATTATTTAATAACATCTAGTCCATAGGTTGACAGTATTGACTTAATTCTTCCTAATATCTAACCTGAATCTACTCCATTCTAGTTTTAATCTTTGATTTTATCCTGTCCTCCAGGGCAATAATGAACAATTCCATTCCCTTTTCTATTGACAACCGTTTACATATCAGAAGACAGAGATCATATCTTCCTCCAGTCACTCCATCCCTCCTTCCCTTCATCTAACTGCAGTGCTCAGGAGTGGACATATCATTCTAAGCGAGGCTTGACTAAACCAGAGTAGAATGGGACAACTACTTCCCATGCTCTAAATTCTATATTTCTCTTAATATATATGAAAGTAGCATTTGCCTTTTTGGTACATGTTCTGATGGTGATCTACCTGGTAGCTGATGAACTATCAGAATATCCAGATCTTTTTCACATGTACTATTGTAAGGCCAAGTCTTTCCCATTGTACTCTCAAGAAACAAAACTTAACATATTAACACTTATGACCTAACATTTAAGACAGTTAAAATATTTCTGAACCTTCTCTCCCTCCCTCCCTCCTTCTCCCTCCCTCTGTCTTTCTCTTCCCTAAAGTGTTACCTACTCTAGTTTTGTGCAAACTTGATAATCAACCACTCAGTCCTTTAATCCAGATTATTAATAAAGATATGAAATAACATGGAGTCCCTGGGCAGTGGGAACCCCACTTGATTCTCTTCAGGCTTATATTTTATATGTAATTCTAAAGTATATCATGAGATGTTTTGCTAAAATGATAGTGCATTTCCTATGCCATTTTCTTGATTTTTTTTTAAATGAAAAAGAGATAAAATAGTCTAGTTGTGAAAAATCCATGCTAGAACTTGTCAGTTCTTGCATCCTTATATATTTTCACAATTAACCTGTTAAATGGTCTGATATAAGACCTTGTCCAATATAAGTACACAAGACTTTTTTGGAGTTTTTGAAGACAGAGGCAATGTGCCCTCAACCAGTGTCCTGAAATCTCAAAAATTTTCCATGAGTTCTCAAAAGTTATACATACTGTAGATGATAGATAGATAGATAGATAGATAGATAGATAGATAGATAGATAGATAGATAGATAGATAGATAGATAGATAGATAAATATAAATAGGCAGATAGATAATAGAGCACTTTAATAATTCTAATAATTCAATTTCTTCTTGATGCATTGCAATTAATGTAGCTGTGAGGAAAGTAGACCTTTAGAAATAGATTTCTATTTTTTTTACTTTTTAAAATTATTTCTATAAAGTGGATATGCCATGATCTCTCTAAGTTCCAATTGTGTCACTGAAAGCTTCTTCAGTCATGTAAAAGAAATATGCTTTAATAGCTCTAACTCATAAGGCTTCATTTTCCCTTTGAGAAAATGCAATATTTCTCAGTGTGAATTCTTTATAATATCAAGAAGATTCTCCTTAAGCTGACAAGTTAAGAATCAGTTGTATATTCAGGTCTCTATTCCCATTCAACAGAATATGAATCCTAAATCTAGATCTACAGCGCATACATTTCAAAGAAGGAAGGAAGGAAGGAAGGAAGGAAGGAAGGAAGGAGGTTTTTTTTTCATATCATGCCAATCATTTATCATTCTATGTGGGGAATATGAAAGCTCATTTTAAGAGTTAGGCAGAAAATTGTCAGGTACAACTTCTGTTCCCCCAATCAAAAATCCATGTAACTGAACATAAACTAAGGGCTTAAATACTTCATGGTTTTGTCTTCTCTACCATGAAGTGAAGAGTAAAAAAGGAAAACTCCAAAATTAGGAGTGGATGATAAACATATTTTGTCTTCTAAAAGTGCCAGTTGAAGACTAAGTGTCATGTTTCCTTTTGTTTCATCATAAAAATACTGTATGGAACAGAAAACCTCAACTTAATGCAAAAGTATTTAATTTACACCTTCTAAGTCAATATACACTTATATGTCACTTTTTATACTTTTCTGAATTCTATGTAAAGGAAAGAAATAGCAAAACTGGGATATAGAAACTGGGGTAAAATTAACAAGTTTGGAGATATGAGTAAAAAGAAAGAATTGAAATCTTGATGCATTTTAAGTCCTTTTAAAATTTTGATTTCAAATCAGTGTAAGCTATTTGGATTTGAAATTTGTAAGAGATGTTTTTTAAACAAAGCTTTTTGTTTAAGTCTCTTTGTTAACTATTTTTATTCTTTCCACTTACTCACAAAACCTAACACGTACTCAATAAAAGGCTATTATTTTGAAAAAAAATATTTTCAATGTGAGGCTGGTTACTTCCCCTGGTGTGAATGCAGGAGGAGGCCTACCACACCATTCTTTAAATTAATGCCATCAAGTTAAAGAGGTCAGAACTTTATTCTGCATGAAGCAACCATCTCACAGAGCACTGTCTCTTTGATGGTATGTCCTGCTGTTTAGTAATGGCTGGCTAATTTTCACTCAGTGATTTTGCATCTTTTAACTTGAAATATTTTTAAACTTGGACTGGAAAGCAGTAACTGCACAGTCAGTTACCTGGGGGTCGGGAGGGGGGTATATATCTCTCCATCTTTTTTGGGATAGAATATATGGTGCTGAAGGAAACCACAATTGTTGAAATATAATTTTTTAAATCTTCTTTATAAGTCTCATCCTTTTATTCACATTTATCTGAATTACCACTGCAGGAAAAAGGCCAGCACATTTTCTGTTTTGTTTCTGCTGAGTTCTTGGCTTCACAAATGTGGCATGAGGTGGAATGGACCATGGCTCTGGTTTAGTATATGATGGCTCCTTTCCTAGGGTAGATCTCTGAGGTAAAGCGATTTTATCACTGGAAGGATTCAATTTTTGAAGTCACTGAGATAGCAAAAATCAATCAGGGATCAGAATTAGGATGAGGTACATAAAAGCTGCCATTATTTAGAGATATGCCTGTATAATGGCTTGATGTTAAGAAAAACTTCTACAAAAGATGCACAGGAACAATTCGTTTTCCAGCTTATTCCAGTCCTGATGGCCTTAATTTTTATTCTATTTATTTATTCTCTAGAAGGATTTTGTTGGTTTCTTCCATGAGCCTATCTTAAACATCAGTCTGTACACTTCATTTAATCCAAATCTATATGGCTTTGAGGTGAACTATAACAGCATGATGCAACTGTGTAATGCTAATGTTGTTGCACTTCCATCCAGTTTACTTCCAAGCATAATTCAAAGTGACAGTATATCCTTAGTGGGGTTTTTTTTTTAGACCTATCTACACAGAACTGAAGCAATCAACTGAATGCTCTCTCCTTGGGAAAATAACAAAAGGATTTGTGGTTACCAGAGTCAGTTTTACAACATTTTTAATGATGATACCCAGTGGTGGGATTCAATTTTTTTTAGTACCGCTTCTGTGGGTATGGCTTGGTGGGCATGGCAGGGGAAGGATACTGTAAAATCTCCAGTCAGAGGTGGTATTTGCTGGTTCTCTCCAGAACTGGTCAAAACCTGCTGAATACCACTTCTGATGATACCTAATGTTTCTGATCCCACCTATAATTGTAGACATTTGGCTGCATATTGTATGCATATAATCCTAGATATTTTAAGGAATATTTTCTAGGACCATTTAGCAATCCAGATTTAAAGTGTTATGTATTACATGCATGGTTGTAAATGTACACCTGCCATGAATATCTTAAGGGAGCTGTTTCTTTTCTTGGACTCAAGTACAATCTCACACAAAAATGTGTGTGACGTGCAAACCCAAAAACCTCCAAACCATTTTTCTCTGTTGGAATCCAAAGCACTGCATAACCTATATTTTTTTTAAAAAAAATAGGCCTTTTCTGTGTTTTCTTTTGCTACTGGTTTCATCTAAGTTTATGTATTCTTTTTATTACTTTTCTCTGTTTTTTATGGCATGTTTCCAATTTACTCATAAATTTCTCTGACAGTTTATAACTTCTAAATCAACATCTAATGTTATTTATAGACTGGGTAGGAGAAAACAAACTGAAGCTTAATTCAGAAAATATATAAGTTTAAAAGCATATGACGAAATGGGTATTCAAGCTATCTTTACTAAAAGTATAACTCCATTGAAGATTTTAATTTGGTTCTATTAATGGATTCAGTCCTGAATCTGGATGTCTAAGATTTTTGGTTGACTGAATTGTATGCATATAAGCAGATATAATCAACTATGCCTACTTCTAGAGACATTAAAACTTGCCATGTTGAAATGTGCTATGATTGCAAATATGCTCTTTGGGCTATTGTATATGTACTCTTTCAACAGCCCTTCAACATGTCAGCTTGGAAACTACAATCAGATTATTGCCTAGGATAGTTATAAAGAGTATAAGGCTGTCATCCTGAACAGTACTCCAGCTTGTTATATATAAATGCAAGTCAAAGTTGTTTAAAAACTTAAGGCCATGCTACGTAAATAATAGTGCTTTCCCATCAAATGTCTGCATAGCTTCTAAAAACCAGTCATATTTGTAACACATCATTATTATTGTTATGTTATGTGCTATGTACATTGGTATATGATATGAGACAGTGGTGGGATTCAATTTTTTTACTACCAGTTCTGTGGGCATGGCTTGGTGGGTGTTGTAGGGGAAGGATACTGTAAAATCTCCAGTCAGAGGTGGTAATTTGCCAGTTCACCAAACTACTCAAAATTTCTACTGGTCAGAACCTGCTGAATACCACCTCTGATATGAGGTGATGTAATGAAATAGTATATTTTATCTAATTTATAAAGCTGTCCATCTCATGAGAAAGTGACTAGGTGAAAAACAAAATTAAAACAATAAATATTTAAAATAGTTATCATAATTATCATTATCAAATAATAATAATAGTAATAATAATAATAATAATAATAATAACAATAATAACAATAATAACAATAATAACAACAACAACAACTAAGGGATGGAAGCTGTTCCAAGTAAAGCCACCTTCTGCAATCGATTGAAGGAAAATTTGTCAATGCCAATAGTGTTCAAGTGGTGTTCTAGTTGTTTTGGAATTGCACCCAAGGCCCCTATTACTACTGGTACTACCCTTGCTTGCCTTTGCCACAAATATTTTTTTTAATATTTTTATTAATTTTCTTTTTTTTTACATCGGAAAACATTATGGTATCAACAACGTTCTTGGCATCTATACAGGATGTTGGTTTAAATATCATAATACCTTATATTGCATTTGTCTACTATTAAATAATATATTTAGCTATAATTACTATTCTTATATTTTTATATAGTTTACAAAATTTTATTTTAACATTTTTTCTCATTTCTTGGTTCTGTTTGTTAGCCATTTATACCAATTGTTCCAAATTGTAAAGAATTCAGTCGTCTTTTTCTTTCAATTTCATCGTTAGCATATTTATCTCAGCACTTTCTGTTACTTTATGTATTATTAATTTTTCACTGGGGGTATTTGGTGTTTTCCATAACTGCGCAAAGGCTATTCTGGCGGCTGTTGTAATATGTAACTAAGTATTTTACTTCTTTTGGTAATCTTTCGTTGATGATTCCTAAAAGGAAGGATTCTGGTCTGAGCTCAATCTGATAGCCAGTGATCTCTTTTAACCAAATTTTTAACCATTTTTTTAACCAAATATTTTTATCTGTAGGTCTTTGTATTTTGTTATCTTCTCCAATTCTTTCTCTTTTATTCTACTGTCTCCAGGTACTGCCACATCCACTTTTCAGACTGTGCCTGGAGACAGTAGATGATTATGACAATGACAACAATGATGATGATTCACACAATCAGCCAAATCTTTAGACAGGATTTGGCATTTTTATCTACCTACCCTTCCTAAGAACCTAAGGTGGCAGGTGTTGTTTGATGATATTAAAATCATAAAATGTAAGCTATTCCAAGTAAACCTGCCTTTTGCAATTGTTTGATGGTGATTTTGTTGATGCTTATGGTATTCAAATGATGCTCTGAATATTTCGGGATTGTACCAAGGCATCTATCAGTATTGGTACTATCTTTACTTTCTTTTATCACAGTTGCTATTATTATTTTTAAAATAACTTCAGGAATAACTAAATAACATACTTTTTAATTATATTGTTAAAAAAGCAAAAATAAATTTGAATAGTCAACCATTCCTTATTTATTTCTGTCTTCCTAGGAATTATTTTCTTTTCTTTTTTCTTAAGAAAGTTGAATCATTTTGACATTTAAATGAGAACTCTTTTATTGATTAAGAGAGGCTGCCGTTCCTATAGCCAGTGCTTTGATTTAAAGAATTCTTCATCTATATATTACATGTAACCTAGCTACTTTAATAAGTTTTCAAGTCTATAAATCTAAGTCTTGAGGTTCTTAATAAAACTGGAGTTCATTCTGTAAAATTATTCTAGTTTACATTTTATTTCACTTCTTTTCAAAGTTTACATATTTCTCTTTCCATAATGATATATTTCCATTTTTTAAATCAATTTTACTTTTTATTACATTGTACATTGGTGCAACCTCCAGGTCCTATGCTACTTTGATTAACCATATAAATAAAAAATGTGTGGAATACATTATGCAGGGTTTAAATGAAAATGAATATCTTCAATATAGCAAAGGACAAAAAGAATAATTTTGCTAATTAGGAATCCTGTTCCACATCATGTTTTAAATGTCTTTCCCACATGTAGTAAATGTTTTCTTTTTGATGTCTGTATTTTCCATTTTGCATGCTACCTTAGTTGCCACAATTTACAGCCTGTCAAGGACATGATTTCTTAGGCATAGATCCTGATGGGCAATAAGTCATCTTCTGCTATTTCTGCTGTATGCTAGCACAGCTATTTTTGATATTTGCAAGCATAATGTCACACAGCCTCAGCATAATGATTCTACTTTGAATCTATCAGTTGTCACCTGGCCTTCAGTTTCAGTTGTGAAATACATTAGCGAGGAACTCTGTGCCCAAATTCAGCATGAACCCTGAACCCAAAGCAAATGTAGGCAAATTAGGGTAATTTTTAACTCAAATGTCTATAGAGAGTTACTCTGACCTGTCTTGCATTTTTAGCTTTCACTTTGGTTTCTTTCTTTTTCCTTTTTCTCATTTTATATTTGTATCTTTATCTTCATTTTAAAAATATGTAATGACCTACGCACAATCACCCACGCTCTCGTCACATCCCGGCTGGACTACTGCAACTCTCTCTACATGGGGTTGCCTTT
>JANHFN010002100.1:24013-35369 GCA_032468175.1 Toxicocalamus goodenoughensis
AAACAAAAAACGTGTTTGCATAAATTGAAGAATTATTTCCCTGTGTTGTGATTGAGAGGTTATGTTGGGGGAGGGGGTGATGATAACTTACTCAATGGCTCAAGGGGGCGATTCTTTCAAAAAGGTTAAGAACCACTGCTTTAGATGACCTTTTAATATTGACATCTGTACTGTATCCATTTGATTCCCAGCTGAAATATGAGAAGATCAGCTGCTACCAGGTGGTAAAGAGTGAATGGAAATAAGCTTGCAATGAGGGTGAAAAGGGAGAATATGTGATGGCACAACAAAGAAATAGGTTCTTCTTTCCCTTGAATAATGGTCTTTTTGCACCACCCTTGTTCAGTCAGATTTTACAGATTTTTTTTACAGATAATCAGAGTTGGAGGGGACCTTGTAGTTCATCTAGTCCAATGCCCCTGACTAAGCAGGAGACCCTAGACAATTTCTGACAAATAGCAGTCCAATCTCTTCTTGAAAGTCTCAAAGTTGCACCCACAACCCCAAGGGCGAATTGTTCTATTAGGTGATTGTTCTCACTGTCAGAAATTTCCTCCTTATTTCCAGGTTAAATCTTTCCTTGTTCAGTTTCCATCCATTATTCCTTGTCTCGCCTACATGTGCTTTAGAAAATAGCTAAACTCCTTCCTCTCTATGGCAACCCCTCAAATATTGGAAGACTGCTATCATATCTCCCCTGGTCCTGCTCTTCACTAGACTAGCCATGCCCAGTTCCTGTAACCGTTCTTCATATGTTTTAGTCTCCAGTCCCCTAATCATGCTGGTTGCTCTTTTCTGCATTTTTTCTAGAACATCAACATGTTTTTTATAATGTGGTGACCAAACTGGACGCAGTACTCTAGGTGTGGTCCTACTAAGACTTTATAGAGTGGTATTCGTACCTCACTTGATCTTGATTGTATCCCTCTGTTAATGCAACAAGTCTTCATATTCCAATAAGTTTTCATATTCCAAGTCTGCAATCTCATTAGATGCATCTTGTTATTTTACTTTATTTATTGTCTTGCAAGGAACTATTCCCTTTTCAGAAAAATAAACATCTCAACAGAGAAAAAGTGGAAGAATATTGCAGTGGCAGTATATCAAAAAGAGAAAGTATACCCAGTCTCTCTAGAAATTACTCCTGATAATTTTGACAAATGGTCCTTTCACCACATCACTCTCACACTCTATAGAAGTGGTTTCTTTCTGAAATGTGATTGTCCTGCAAGAGCTAATGTGAGTGCAATTTGTCTGGGTTATGACTGCTTAGCATGGGAAAATACAGAGGCAAAGAAAACGGAACCCTGAAATTGCAGCTGTAAAAGCTTTTTTTGCCCTAGTATTGAAATATATTTAAAGGAGAAAAGGAGAAGGGGGGGTACAAGCTCCCTTTCCCATTCAGGAGGAAACAAGCATTGTGTCAATATCAGTGGAAGCCAAACAAAATTATGAAGGGAAGGAGAAAATGATAGTACCTTTGTGCAAGTGGCGTTATAAAGATAGTGCTATCTTGATCCTGTTGTCAGAAGTTTGCATCTTTGAATACTCACCAAAGTACATCTGCAGCACAATGACCACTGCTATGTCTGGAACTTTCAGGCCCTTCTTAAGCACTTCTTCAGTGTTTTTATGTTTGCAGTGGAAAATTTCCTTACATGGATACAGTCAAAAATATATGAAACAGAGAAAATAAGACCTATTTCTCCTTCTACTATGTAGTACTGTAGACTGGAATGCAATAAAGTTGAGAAAGTTCAATTGCCACAGAGATGAATACCATTAAAAAAGGGAAAATAACAAATGTTGTTTCCATATCTGTAACCAGCAGCTCATCCTCTTTTTACAGTCCATCACCCTAGATGTTTAAAAAAAAAAACTTCTGCAAAGGTTAAATATGGGATAAGCAATTTGGTGAATGATTGAAACAGTATCTGTGGAGCACAGATGTTTCTGATGTATACATTTTTATTTAGAGTGCTTGATACATAAGCTTATAGCAGATGTCTCAAGTTTTGAGTGAAGCAAATGTCAGCAAATATGGTTTAATGGTTAGAGGGGAAGACCTGGATTTAGTTCAAAAAGCCACTCAGCAGAAGCCAGATATATTTTGTGGTCAATGCACAGGGCAAAAGAAGAAAATTGATTAATATCCTGTAGGTCAGTTCTGAACTTCTTAAGTAATGGATGGATAGGACACACATAGATAGATGACCTGCAGAAAGACAGACAGACAGACAGAAAATTGATAGGTAGTATTTGGAGGATGATGCATACATACATTTTATACAGTATATATATTTATCCTGTAAATAAGAACATATTTTACTATGTATATATACAATAGTAAGTTATTTCATAATTCTGCTAATAAAAAGTAAGAAAAAAGCATATTTACTGTATATATGCTATTAGTATCTACCCTAGATTCATCTTTGCCTAATGTGAACATCATTGTATACCTTTCTCTAATATATTGATCTCTGCAGCTAGATTTCTCAAATATATAGATCTTACATGCAACTTTTCTAAATATTTTTTTTATTTTGCAAGCAACTTTGCAGAGTATTCATTTTTTTAAAAAATGTGATGTTTAAGTCTAGAACATCTTGAGATTATTGCTAGCAGACTCCACAAATTATGCTTGTATTGAATGCCCAATTCTGGTGAATTTGGCAATTTCAATAAAAAAACAGTATTAAACCATTTAAAAGCTTATAAATGATCAGCAAAACCTTTAGGAGTTTTCTACTATTTTGAAAGACACCCTATTTTTCATGATAGTTTCTTGACTGTCCTTTTGAAGGTTGGTGTGATATGTTAGAAACATTTACATGGCTTTGAGAAGAGTTTATATTTGCAGACAAAGTTCAATCATTACAATTGTCCACTGAGTTATCCACAATTGCAGCACAAAACTTGTCAAATTTTATGGTCACATGATTACAAACAGTCATGATATATTTCATTTCATGAAGGCAGAAGTGTTTTATAGTATTATTTCTGTTGGAAGTGATTATGATAACATTCAGCTTTAGATATGAGATTCCCAAATGTGTTGAACTCTGAAATGAGTAGCTAGGGATGATTATCTCCAAAACAGGTTTTTTAGTGACACTTCCTCACACTAGAATTTGAGAGGCACTTGGCCTTTTGCTTAATGTTTAAAAGGCACTTACCCTTTATCCTTAGACTATCTAGCATTCACATAGAAGCAATATGTGGTTGAAATAGACACTATGCTAGCACTTAGATGATGTATTTATCTTAAAGAAAATAATGGTCTTTTATAGAAGGATGAAAATATGGATTAGCTGAAAATTTGAGAGGAAAAGAAGGAGTATTTTTTTCGTCCCATCCCACCTTCTTTAATGAGGTGAGAGAAATTTAATCATGTTCCAAAGTTTTATCTCTGTCATCTCACCTAGGATTCAATGACCTTTAATTATGCCAAGTATATTTTATTTATATGTTGCCTTTCTTTTATAATGAAGGCAAGATGAAATGATGCTTCTGAAAAAAGAACATGAGAAAGAATAGAAAGTGATATTATAATAACAGTTGCCCTTAATTCGCGAAGCTGAGTATATTTTAAGTACACCCAGGAAGGAATCTGTACTGGGAATTGAACTTACTACCCATTGTATGCACAGTGCATGTTCTACCATTGCACTTTAATCAAACATCCAGGCTGAAGGGGAAAAAAAATTCATTGCTCCTTTTGATGCAGGTATGCTAAATGGCTATAAAATAGAAGACATTTTAAGAACATAAATGTCAACTGACAATAACAACTAAATTAATAATTTTGTCACTCTCCCTTCCAACAGGTACAGAACTGAATTGAATTCTTGCTTGCCAAACTTTTGATAGCCTCCATTACCTGATTTCTTGTGTTCAAGAATATTTTAAAACTATTGGTTTATCAAAAATATTGTGGCCTGCTAAACATCATTTTTGAATTGTTTGGCATAATCCTAGCTATCTTCCCAAAGTTGGCATTCCATTGACCATAGGATTATACGTGACATTGATTTTTTTGCCTCACAGAACATACTAATCTGAACTTATTTTTTCTTGAATCACTAAGATTCATAATGAAATGAAGAAACATGTTGATATTTGTGCAGTATTATTTAAATCTTTCAATTATCTCATGCTAATTCTGAACCTTATTTAACTATGCAAATATGTGGATGAGACTTGAGTGGCTAGTTATTGTTGGTGTTTATTTCTGTATCTTTAAAAAAAATAGAGAGATGGAAAAACCAGCAGGAATCAAATTCATTTCTTTTAAATCACGAAAGACAGAAATTTTGTCTGCTAAATCATAGAATTTAAGATTGTATTGGCCTTTAAATTCTACTTTCTTTTATATACCACAATCTCTTACTGCAAGTATTTTTATCTCCTTCACTCGCACAGACATCTTTAGTTAGGATACCACTAAAAGTCCTAGATAAATCTCTTGATTAATCTCTTTCAGTACAATTGTCTGGCTAACCTTCTCACTTGGTCATATTTTATAAGCTATAGTATCTTTTGAAATAATCTTCTCAACTCTGAAATCGGACAGTGCAGTTGTCTGGACATTAATAATAATCTCTTTGAGAAATGCCTTTAATGATAACATAATATCTCAATTATGGCCCATTGCTCTTTGGTATTTATATCTGAAGTGAAATCTTTTAGAAATATCTCTTTTACTGTCTTTTCTGTCTCAACTAATTTCTTACTGTATAGAATTTCTTTTGAGTTGAAATGTTTTTTCCCCTACAGTTTCTAAGACTCACTAAATTTTAAAGAGAAGCATTATTTCTGCATAATATTATGAACAGGAGAGATGCAAGCAAAGTAGCAGTTTGTCTTCTGATTAGGGATGAGCTGAAAATCAGTTTTCTTTTCCTGCCTGTTTCACAAGAGAGAATTCTGCTCTGGTAAATTTATAACTACATTTTTAATAAAAAGCACAGATAAAAGCAGATTTCTAAAAGTAGAAGTACTATATATATTTTGTATATATATATATATATATATATATATATATATATATCAGGTGACCAGTAGTTTCAACTTTTTCTTTCTATTCATAGGAAGAAAAGATCTTTCTCACAGATTCCACTAAAGCTTCTTTACAGCATTTTCTGGAATTACCACAGATGTGATCATACATTGACATACATTCCATAATGCACAAGTTTCTGAAATTTTTAAAATTTGTATGCTACCATTTAATACCATGGAGTTTTGCTTTGGATGTTTGATATTTCTGTCTTACTAACTTTAAGAAGAAAAGCCTCTTTGCTATAGTTATGATCTTTTTCGATTTTAGAAAAGGACATGTCTACCTGCTGTTTTTTCATTGCTTTTCGCAATGCACCCTTAACTTTACTGGATGTTTGCCTCACCAGTTAAGCACCAGTGAATAAGACTGACTTTATCTGTACACAAACATACATTGCTTGGATTTCTTCCTATTTACACCATTTAAGATTTGTTAAGACTGTGGATCATAGTGCCCAATGTTGTCCTGAATGCTGCTGATAACTCGATCTCCTGATCAGCATATTAGGATATTCCCTCCTGTGGCCTGCCATTATTTCTATGAAAATTTGGTCTTTTGTTTGCATTGTACTATTGATCTCAAGCTTAATTGTGCATAAGAAGTATATCAAAGCTTATATCAAAATATTGTTAAGGGAGTAAGAGTATATTAAAGCAATAGATTTATTTTTGTATTGAACTTCTCCCCATTGTGGAATGTAAAATAAAAGTATCATAGACTTTCCCCCTCTCTTGTCTGTGCTGTTAATGATCATATTAGATCACTATAACTTATTAGCATTAGCATTCTAAAACAATTATGCAATTATACAATAAACCAGGGTACTGAAAATACATAACAAATCCACATGATACATGCACCAATCATGTTTTAAAACCAATATGCTAATTCATTAAAATTCATGGGATAGTAGAAAAGTCATCATTTTTATCCCCAAAACACAGATGTATCAAATGTGCCATACCTAAAGCATGCAAAGTATTTCAAAGATAGAATACTACTCATGCCAAGACCCCCTGATCAAAAGTGTTGCAAAGGAGTGACAATTTTTGCTATGAATGCCCAGGGAATTTTTCCATGGAAGAAATAAAAATAAGAAGAAGCATTATTTTTAAATTTGGGGTATGTCCTTTGATCTTCTAGGGCTGAAGTTATTTATATTATTATATTTGAGGACCAGAAATATATTTCAGAAAGAATTGCTGAAGAAACCCAAAATTATGCTAACTTACTAATATTACATCTACATGTGATTCAATCAATCAATTATCCAGTATCAGGAATGAATCTGAACATCTCCAGAAAGATGCTACATGCTTAAGACTAGCTCAGACCATATGTCACTGCTTTTAGCACCAGTTTACATCTCTTAGGAGACAGATATCAGAGATAGATAAAATACAACTACCAGCCAATTGTAGCCCCCACCTCATTGTGGAGGAAGAGGAGGTGTGGAGCATTCTGAGGGCTGTGGATCCTAGAAATGCTGCTGGTAGCTCTTTTGAATTCTGCTGTATAGTGCAGTTTTGGGGGTTTCCGGTTCAATGCGTGAAGGATGAAAGATGTGTGTTTGTGTTTATTTTCATGCTCATGGTCATGATGTGCACTGAAGATGTGTTTGATTTCGTTGTATGAGGTGCAATGATAATAAAGTAAGCTAAATTGAGTTATCCTGCTAAATTGTCTATCAAGCTTTTGCTTATACACATTCAGGACAGTCAAACAGTAGATAACTAAGGTTATCATTAGGATTTTTTTTCTGATACAGGTAAATTCTTTAGGTGATATGGAGAGGTCCTTTTGAGGCAGTGATGATCTTCATGATTGAATAGACTTCTTGCAAAATTTTTGGAAGTGCCTTCTTAAAAAGTCTGAGAGAGAGTGATTGGCCCAAGGTCACTCAGCTGGTTTCAGGTCTATGGTAGGATTAACTTGTTGTCTCCTGGCTTCTAACCTGATGTCTTAACCATTATATCTATCTGGCTCTCAAATTCTATCAAATAACTGTCACCCAAGATAACAGATGATATCACAAAACAGTCTAACAGCCTAACAAACTAGGAATAGAATGAGGCAGGATGTTTCACCAATATGTAATGTCGTCTTTGAAACATATAAGTTCTTGTATTCATTGGAAGCTACTCTCTTGGATATTCAAAAGCCGGCTAAATGGAATGTATCACAGCCTCCATTTTTGTGCTTAGCTGATACCATAATGTGGCTATGATTCTGAATATGAGATTTTATTCTGCAATTAAATTCAAGTATAAATGCATGAGGCTTGACTCAAAGCTGGCTCTAATTTGATCAAGTACAATGCAAAGAAAGGCTTGGATAGCTCTCCTAAATGTGTTTTCAAAACTTAATTTTTGGTGTTCATTGTGCAGAGATGGTCTTGATGGAATCTCTAAGGAGCAATTGGATGAGAATTTTAATATGCATTAATCTGGAGGCAGCTTGGAAATATTTAAATGACAAGTTGAAAAATTCTTACCTAAGGGCCATGCAGATCATTTTTGGAGTCAGCTTCTTCACTGGTTATCACCATAAGGTTCTTTGAAGCTTCAGATCCACAAAACTATTACAATCTTGGTTTTACATGGCTCCACAAAATTCTAGTCTTGGGGAAAAACTGTTTCCTAAGGTAACAAGGTGGCAAGAAGATAGGAAAGCTGATCAAATGAAAATGCTCTCTTCTCTTACATACAAAGTTTATTGGAAGTCTTCTTCATCCAGGACAGAAATAAATTATGTCAGTAAAATTAAACTTGCTCTTCAGAAGGTTTTTAATATCCAGAAAATCAATAACAGGCAATTTCCTAAATTAGTTAAGAGAAGAAATAGGTAAACCCAGTGTCCATTTTGAAGACACCAAACTGTAGCTTAGGCAGTATCATTTTCTCCTTGCTCCCAGAGCATTCAAAACCACAGGAGATCCTTATTTTATAATTTGTTCAAAGGTCAACTCTGTGTGGAAAAATGTGCGAGAGATATAGCCCTCTCTTTAATCTGGCAAGAGCTCCTGGGAACCAATCTGTTCACTTGCTCTTCTTACCACCATAGCCATTAGCCTGGCTTTTGAGAATCTGCCTTCAGTCCACCATTGTTTCCTGGAAATCTCAAATGATACAATTAGTCATTGCAACAGACATCATGACAGTATTGCACCATTTGTGAAATAACAACATGATGGGCATGCTGGCATTTGATGTCATTGTGTTCTGACCCAAGCCTCATTCAAAGCAAACAAACACCAAACATAAATAAAAGCAGAACCTTTTTAATGCTTCTCTGTGAATTCTGTTCATTCACAATAAAACACTATTAAAAACTCATTGTCCCAGATAAGAACAAGCCTTGCCAAGGTTGTGCAAGGCTGCCAAGAACACTAAATTAAATTCCAAGGAAATAATCAAAACCAAAAGTCTCCAAACACAAACCAGGATAATCCAAACTTCTACAAAACGTGAAGTGCAAGAACTTGTTTGCTTCCTGCAAAGAATCCCACTTCTGAGGGCTGGCTTTTATCCCTTAAAGGAGGGGCCATAACCTTGCAGCTTTACTCCCAAATCGCCCATGCTGCTGCAGCTGCTCTTTCCTTTGAGCAGCCCTGTGCACATGGGCGCTGGGCACGGGCTCCTCAGGTCCTCTGCATCACTGCTGCCAAGCGCCACAAGCTCTGAAGGCAGCACTCCATTCTCTGATAGTCCTGGCCCCATCCCTGCATCACATGCCGGCCCCTCATCTGAGTCCTCGGTCACTGAGACCTCAGCCGTCCACACTTGCTGCTGGTGAACCACAACACATTGTCATTTTTCTTCAGAATGCTATAAGTATTTACTGAAAGCAGTGGGGGAGGGGAAAACAAGTCTAACTTCAAAGTAGCAGATTGTTCATCAGCCATTTTCCTTGCCAGACATATCCAAACAAGACATAAACAGTCTTGGAACTGTTATTGAATAAATTGCTCATCAGCTTGAAAATAAAGGTTTTATTCTTCAATTTTCTGACATGGAGATAATTTCATCTGGTAGCTCATGTGAATAGAAAATGCATCAGCTGGAGTAACTTTCCATTTCCTATTTATCTTCTATTGTTATATTTAATTAAAGTATAAGCAATAAAGATGATGTCCTTCATTCTTTAAGAAGTCGAAATGTGGCTCTCAGAGAGATCCTAGATGACCCTGACCTCCTCAACTCCCAGCATCTGCTTCTATTCTTCATTATTGCTAGTTGGAGAGATGCTGAAAACAGCACAATAATCTGAGCTCCATATGGAAGGCTTAAAGAACCTCAAACAAAATATCTCGATTACATTTATTTCTGGAATACAGTCATTATTCCACAATGTGTAGAAGGGAGGTTGAAGAAAGGATTCCAGTAAGCCTCAGATTACAGTACAAGGCAATAGTGTCACTAATTGCAGCCTGTTGACATTTAGCAATCATGCAGCAAAGGATGGTGTGATTATTATTTTGGACATTATATATTATTGCATAGAAATAAGTGTTATATAGGCTATACAATTATTAGTTATATAGTGCATATTAACTGTTATATAGGACTAACCAGTTTTGGACAAGAAATGTCACCATTATTTTTGGTGTCATAATATATGCTGTTATCATAGGGCAGAGGTGTAAAACTCATGTTGTCACGGCATCATCATGTGGCATATCAGGACTTTCTCCTCCCTTTGCTAAACTGGATGTGGGTGTGGCCAGTGTGTGACACATCTGGCCCACAGGCCATGAGTTTGACAGCCCTGTCATAGGGGGCCAAACAAATAAGGGAATTACTAATCTCCTGGCAGTGGTCTTCAGAGGGTTTCACATTGCCATAAAGATATTAGCTATTATTTGCCATCACTTCCATAAACTGGTTCAGCCCCTTTTGGAAACCAACCATATCTAGTAACCATGTTTGTCACCCACTACTGGAATTTCTAGCATAATTATTAAAACTTGTAGGCAAAGTTTCAGAATTCGGAACATATACTTCTATTTGTCATTACCACCTTTTTGATATATTACTTCTATAGTAAAAAATATTGTAGGCTTATTGGAATTTAATTTCTGAATTTACTTGATTTGTTTTTCACCAGTGGTTCCTTTTCTTTCAGGCATTTAATTTATATACCTAAGACTTCTGGACAGGTATAATCTTTCTTTCCACTTGATTTTAAATGCAACTGTTTAGTTCCCTGCAGCACCTATGTATACATTAAATTATTGTGAATGTAAATGTTAACACTAATTGCAAGTTTGCATCTTCCCTCATTTCTAGAATATTCACAACAGGTTTAAGTAGTTTGAAAGACTATGTAATACTAATTTAATTTAAGCTGCAGTACAATCACTCAAGGTACTTCTGGCTTATCTCCTGTTAATTAATGCCTACATGAAAACAGAAATGCTTGTGACCTTGTCCCATTCCCTATATAAATACTTTCCCAAGGACATTAAACAAGGACATTTTTCAGAAATGTTGATGCCTTCCATCCACCTTCTCTGTTGCCTTCCCCTTCCTCTATCTTCCTTAATCTTGTCAAGAATAAACCTTTTTCTTCCTAGCTCCCAATACCCCCGCCCAATGTATTTGTATTTTTCCTTCACTTTATCTGGTTCCAGGTATATTTGACTGTTTTTTTTTCTTTCAGTCCATGTACTTGAAACAGTTATCTTCAAATCCATCATTTGAAAAATTATATCTTTGTTCTCTTTTTTTTAGTACCAGCTATCGCATACATTAAGAGGCACAAGGGCTCGAGGGCTTAAACAATGCCAGAGAAAGTCTATAGTCCAGGTGTTTGAGTCTTACCATGTCATGATGAAGTGGGTTCCCATTACTCACCTCATCTCCTGGTAATCTAGCATGCAAATACAAGTAGATAAATAGGTACCACTTCCATGAGAAGCTATCAACATTCTATGTTTTGTCATATGCTTTGCACTGTGGCATGATGTTATGCTGGGCACTTTACTGTGGACATAATATATTTAGATTTCATCAAGGCATTTGACAAAGTAGACCACAACCTACTCCTTGATAAGCTAGAAAAAATGGGATGGTACCACCACCAGATGGACTCACAACTGGCTGACAAACCGTACTCAACAGGTAGTCCTTAATGGGTCTGAGTCTACATGGAGGGAAGTAAGCAGTGGCTGCCACAAGGTTCTGTTTTAGGCCCAGTACTCTTCAATATCTTCTTAATGACTTAGATGAGGGAATAGAAGGGGAACTTACCAAATTTGCAGATGATACTAAGCTGGCAGGAATAGCTAAC
>JANHFN010002100.1:68123-80603 GCA_032468175.1 Toxicocalamus goodenoughensis
GAAGGAAGGAAAGAAGGAAGGAAAGAAGGAAGGAAGGAAAGAAGGAAGGAAGGAAAGAAGGAAGTAAGGAAAGAAGGAAGGAAGGAAGGAAGGAAGGAAGGAAGGAAGGAATACACTGCAGTGGTGGGTTTCAAATTTTTTTACTACCAGTTCTCTTGGCATGCTTTGGTGAGTGTGGCAGGGGAAGGATACTGTCAAATCTCTAGTCAGAGGTGGTATTTGCCGGTTCTCTGAAGTACTCAAAATTTCCACTACCAGTTCTCCAGAACTGGTCAGAACCTGCTGAATGCCACCACTGATACATTGCAAACTACCACTTTTTATAAGCAAGCGGTGGAGGTCTTGGGGAAGATACTCCTATATGGTGACATGCCTAGATTAGAATACTTTGATACTCTAGGTCAGGGCTATCAAACTCTCGACCCACGGGCTAGATTTGTCACGTGCTGCCCACGCCCACACCTAGTTTAGTGAAGTCCTAATATGTCATGTGACGATGTCGTGAGCTTGAGACCCCTGCTCTAGGGAAGCAAAAGTTGGATTTTGAAGAAGGATAGAATACAGTATTGGCTCTTTTGAACTTGGATCTTGGAAAAGACACCTAAGGACATTATGGAAACCTTTCTTTAAAAAAACCTAAACGAATAGATCATACAAAAAGCCCATCCAGAGTTATCTCTCATGGCACAAATGATTGGATTCAAATTATTATAATTTTACACATTATGTGAAGACCTAACTCTCTGGAGAAATCTATAATAGACTTCTAGAAAGTTGAGAGAAAGCAGAGAATGAGTAGCAACAAGGTGGATGGATTCAATTACAACTACAAGAAAAGCACCATAAAGACACCTAAATGGCCACATTTACAACAGTAAATTGTTAGGTTTTGGAGAAAAGCGTTGTGCTTACTAAAATTTGCACCAACCTGACAGCACTCAATCAATTAATCAAGCTTGTATTCATATAATACACTTAAACTGTGTACAAAATTATTATATTCACTAAATTTGCCCACTGTGTTGAAGTAAATGTTAACCAAATGGCCTAAAATCAAACAACCTGCTAGCCACAAAATCTAACCAAGATTACAATTAAGCAAATTTACCAACTATAAACATACTAACACTGAGCCTTTAACTGATTCAATTAAGCATATGAGAACACAGGTCACGTGTAACTAATGCTATCTAATTTGCCTGATATTCTAAATAGCTTGAATATTGCACAATAATTTTATTGCTTTTTACTGATTATCTCACCCTGAGATCCATGGAGATGGAAAGGAATAGTGATAAATGCATCAAAGAAAATATGAATGGTGGAATTTTCACTGAAATTAAGAAGTTCCTCAAAAGTGCCATGAAGTTTTGCAGAAGCTGGAACCAGGCTGCAGGATGGAAAGTGTGTATCTTTCCCATATTTTTCGCTTCCAGTTAATCCTAAATTTTCAATTCTAAAATAACTCTAAGAAGCTCTATATGCAGGGCTAGGATTCTACCGGTTCGGACCAGTTCGGGCGAACCCCTTGCTCAGCTGGCAGTGAACCTGTTCGCTGTGACAAACATGTGGACCCGCCTGCCCGGCCCTGCTCTTTCCTGTGCTTTATTTCCTTTTTTTTTAGAGCACAGCTGATTTGCATGGCAGACTAGTCAGCTGTTTTAGTCACAGGGACTCCTATAGAAAGTAAGTATTAGAGCTTTTTTCAATGTGGAACACATGCGTGGAGCGCATGATCACCGAACCGGTTGTTATACCGGTGGAATCCCACCCCTGCTTATGTGAGAATTTAAGACCAGGTTTTCCATCTTCTGTGGTCCACTTTAAGCTTGTCATATTAACTGAAAGATAGGAGGCCGGTTTTCACATGTGTCATTGACACATGTGTCATCCCTCACTGATTAATATGATGTTGCCAGAACCAACGTCCTGTAGTTTGTTGCTCAAAACCCCTACCATCTGATGAACTGTTGAAGAAGGGTTATATTTCAATTAATTACTTGTCAATGATCACTGCCTATTGTCTGAATCACAGTTGTTTCTGTCCTATTTGATGGTCGTCTTCATCAACAGGACAATGAAAGCAGTACGGAGACTGAACTGCTTCAATCTGGAGTGAGCAAACTTCCACATGGGTGGCTTTGCAAGCTTTGGTTGGGCTCGGCAGGGAAGTTGGCACCTCTGTGATAGAGGAAAGCATGCACATCATTGGTTCACACCTGTTGCTGGCTTGTTTTACCCAGTTGCTCTCTAGCTTCCAGTTCACTAGCAATAATTTTTTCAATTGCTACTTGTAGCTGCGAAACTCGGGCTCTCAAAAAGGCAAAGAGGAGAAGGGTGGGTGCCTTTGATCTATGGTGCTGAAGATGACTATTGCGCATTCCATAGACTGCAAAAATATCGAAAAAGTCTTAGATCGAATCACACCCAAACTATCGCTCAATGCCAAGATCGCCCAACAAAGGCTGGAAAGCCCCACTTCATCCTTGTCTGAGTGCTCCAGTTATTCAGATGGTACCTAGTGTTCAGGCGCGGGAATAATCACTCGAGACCATAGCTGACTTCAGTTTGCTCTTTATTTAACTCCAGGTCTCAGGCGAGAGAGCGGCTCGCAACAGCCTTTTTATAGCCGGCTGCTGCGGCTAGCCGGCCAATGACGGCTGTTTGAAAGACCCGCCGCCTGAAGTGACCAATCCGGGGCCGGCTACGATAACCAATCGCCGGCCGTCGGAATTGGCCAATCGGGTGAGTATATTCCTGGTTTTTAACCAATCCTTGTTGACTGCTTGCTACTTAACACACACATGGACACAATTAATACTAGGACTGCCATTTGATATTATCTGATATGCATGCATGCGTAGGTAGCTTTCAAAGAAAAGACACTAACCTAAGTGTCTCTCACTTAAATATCTAAACGAATATATTCCTGAAACCTTGTTATTGACTACATTATAAATATAATAAATATAACCTTAACACTTATTTTTGAGTAGCAAATGATATTATCTGGGGGGGAATCATTAAAATTTATGAAAACACTCAGCAATGCATACCTTGTTTGCAGCATTGTACTTGACAGTCAAATTATATGACTGAGCCACATTATTTGAGGTTACTTTCACATCTGAAGGCTCAAGGGGTAGCCCAAGAATCTTGATGTTCTCAAAGATCAAATTATTTGGATCTTTGTAGCCTTTATGGGTAACTGCCATAGTTAAGATTTTCTGGAAGACAGCAAAATCATTATATAACACTTTTGTTGACTTATCTTAGTTATAATTTTCTATGATTTTGTATGATTTACTTTAAGGCTAAAATCATGTAATTAAGATATAAATGATAGCTTGTTGTAACTACAGTACAATAAACATCCTTTGGAAAAGTAAATGTGTCAATATCATGCAATCCGATTGTTATAATGAAATGAGTTTTCTCTAGCATTCAGTAAGTTCCTCAATACTAAACCTGTTGATCGTATTTATTACATGGAAGGGGACTATTTAAATTAGATTCACAGATGCAGAAAAACAGTAAGGATTTATGAGGAAAATAAATTATAGCTGGAGATAAAATAAAATAATATAAAATCAAATATTAGTTTATCCAACACTATTCACTAGTCGCTCTATAGCTTTTCATTCTTGCAAACTATTTCGGTACACCAAAAATGCAGTCAGTGTTCCACATGTTGTATTAATTAACCCATTTATTCTTTATGCTTGTTCTCTGACTCACACATGTCTTAAATATCCTTTATTCTGCTGTTCCATGTAAATCATAGGCAGGAATATATATATATATAAAATGTACTTCTTTAAACAGATATTAATTCTTCATAACAGGTCACATACTATCCATTACTTTTCTTTAAGAATTTGTGTATTTTAAACATATTTATCCAGTTAAAAACTGAATGAAATTTCTGGGAATCTCCATCACTAATGAAAATATACTTACATTTGTGACAGTAAAGTTATATAAGAGATACTTTTCATTTCTGACTGTATCTAAAACATAAGGAGAAATGTACTTTTAAATAGCAAAGAAAATTATTAAAGCAAATTAATCCAATAAAATATTTTAAAGAGTTAGGTAATATGCATGTAATAAATATATATTATTAAAATTCTGAACAATATTTGGCAGATCTGCTCATAACTGGTCTTGATGTCCATCTAAACATCTACCTATAAATAATCAAACAGATGGAACAATAAGACATAATATAAATAGAACAATTGATGGAACAGTAGAAAAAATAAAATATACTCCAAGATACAGTACAATCTAAGGTAAAGTGATATAAAATGTTCTATAGATGGTCTAGAACTATCAGCAATGGACAAATCATACAGCAATCAATGTTAGAAATGCCATAACAAAGAAAAAAATTATATCCCACCAATTTTGATGAAATGTTGTTGAAATTCACTGGTATGATTTTAAGTGCAGCGGTGTGAAACTGGATGCATCACGTGCAGGCCATGCCCACCCAGCTCCACAAATGGGAAAAACATTGTGAAATGTCATGTGACAGCAATGTGATGCCGTGAGTTTGATACCCATGTTCTAAGCAGTGATGGCTAACCTTTTTGTTATCACGTGCTGAAAGTGCGCATGTGGATGCACATGCATGCCTCCACCCATTCCCCCTGACCCCTGCGCATATGTGCGCCTTTCCCAAATGCACCCTCCCCCTGTGCATGCATGGCAGATATGCAGCGGGAGGCGTGCATGCATGCATAGTGGAATTGCTCTGGGGCGACGGCTCATGTGCCGGCAGAAAAAGCTCTGCATGCCGCTTCCGTTATGTGTGCCATTGGTTCACCATCATGGTTCTAGGATGTCCAAAAGGGGACAGAGGCTACAAAAGATCAGCTGTCATAATACACACCATTTATGCTTTACCTAGCATAGTTCCTAATTGAAGTATTTGAGAAAATGTGAGCTTCAATCTATCTAAACTATAAATCCGATGTCACCAAACTGAATTAGCTGAATGCCTCCACTCCAAAAAGAATTGCTATTATGGACATCCTATCACATTCAGGGTAATTTAATTTAATTTAATTAAAATAAACCACAGAAAAAAATTTCCTCTTAGCCCAAATGATATAAATAACAATAAAGTCTGTTCATGGTGAAAGAAGATATTTTAAATATTATTAACCAGTAAGAAATGACATGCCTGGGTCAGTATTTGTCAAATAAATGACTGAAAAAATAAACTATTGAAGTGTCTTTTTTTCTATTCTGTTATCTGTTGAATTTTTTTGAAGTGGAAGACATCTTTTTCCATAATAACCTTTTATAAAACTATGTGATTCAAATTGCTTTATTATACAGAGTAGACAATGTTTGCCTATAAAAATTCTAGAAAATAACATAATAGCTAAATATTATCTTCTCTTAACAACAACAAAAGTAGGAAGTTTGCTAGCAAATTCTAAAGGGCAGGTACTTTTGATTGTAAAATCATTGCATCTACATTTTTTTTATTTAATAAAAAGATAACATTTTATATTACTTTATTTTAAATTAATGCAATGAACATTTGCTTATTTTAGGTCTTTAAAAAAGAGTCCAATATCTTTGGGATTCAATATCATCAGTCTACCTTAAAGCCATTCAATATTCATTGCAGTAATTATCACCTAAATTGTTCTCTCTCTCTCTCTCTTTTTAAAACCATCTCAATATTTTGCTTGCTTTTTTAAATAACCACTGGTGACCAATAATTATATATGGTGCAACATAGAAGTTTTTTAAATCAGGGAGAAAGGTAATTTAAGAAACACAAAGATAACTGATATATTTTGCAGCACTTTAGAAAACATTGATAGCAAGCAAATAAATGGCTGAATTGCCACTAAGCATTAAGACATCTGAGAATCTCCTAAGAATTGATATCCTTTCCATATTTCCATAAATGCCACTGCTACAAATTGGGACTTTTAAATACCAATAAATGAAAGTATTTGTAGCTCAGTGTTGAAATGAGAAGTCCTTGGTGCTCTCTGAGCTTGTTTGTTTTCTTGCAGACATTTCTTTACACAAACTAGGTAACCTCTTGGAGATGTTGGATACGTGATGGGCGGCAAATGAATTTTACAAATAAATAAATAAACATCATAAGTGCTAGCAAGGAATGAAATTTTCTCTCAGTTTATATTCTACTGGCTTGCCCTGTCAGCACTGATGATGCTACTTAATTTAGGTAATGAAATGTCTGCAAGAAAACAAACAAGCTCAGAGAGCACAAAGGACCCCTTGCTCTCAAGTAGTTTTGATAAGTTCAGATCATTGCTGAAATATGTGAATATGCCCATAATGTTAAGTTTGAATTTAACATACTGAAGATGTATCTCCATAATTATTTGCATACTTTGTTTTGAATTAGAATAAATGTGTTTGCTTGCCTGCCTCTATTATCTATTTTCCTGTCTTTCTGTCTATCATCTACCATGTTTCCCTGAAAATAAGACCGGGTCTTATTTTCTTTTGGACCCCAAAATAAGCACTAGGGTTTACTTTCAGGGCGTGTCTTATTTTTAAAAAATCTATTATGGTATCTATTTTGAGCCACGGTGGCACACTGGTTAGAGTTCAGTACTGCAGGCTACTTCTGCTGACTGCCATCTCACCAGGCTCAAGGTTGACTCAGTCTTCCACCCTTCCAAGATGGGTAAAATGAGGAGCCAAATAGTTGAAGTCAATATGCTGATTCTGTAAAACCACTTAGAGAGGGTTATAAAGCACAATAAAGTGGTATATGTTTAAATGTTATTACTATTAGTATTGCTATCCAGTGATGTGTTTCAAAAAAGTTTACCACCATTCAGTGGGCGTGCTTTGCATGCATGCACACACTTTGCATGCGTGCATGCCAACATGCACTTTGCACAGGCACAGAGGCTTTCTGACTCCCCTCTTACAATCCTGTCTCTCCCTGTCGCAAAGCAGCTGCACTTAAAAGGCAGGGAATAAAGGTCAGTGCAGGAGCCCAGGTAGGCCCAACAGCAGAGCATGAGAAAGAACTGGTTCGGTCTCCACTGTTCTTTGGCACTACCAGTATGCCAGAACCGAACCGAACCAGTAGAATACCACCATTGTTGCTATCTCTCTATCTTTTTATTGTTCTATTGTTCTAACATTCTATCTATCACATATCTATTTCTGTTAGTAAGTTTACCTCTTGTTATTCCATCGTCCCAGAATAAGTCTCCAGTTGATTTTCCATTCTCATCTAAAGCAATTATAAGTCCCATAGGCTTTGTACGGCTGTTAAAAAACATATTGTCTTTATTGGACCAGATATTGACAGTTTCTATAATAAGACTACATTTTCATCCATTCTATTCTTCTAATGATATCATGAAATAATTGAGCATATAGGGATTTGTGTTGGGTAAGGAGAATAATAATGGGGTGAAAGACTAATGTTTATTTGGAAATAAGTATCATTGTGTTAAATTAAGCTTTCTCACAGAAAATAAGCTAAATTGTTTCAATTGAGATCTATTTACTATGAACCAAGGGGGACATCCCATCATAATCACAAACCAATTATAGGTGTATGTTATTGTAATTTCCAATTATATCCCATTTTATTGCCCATACAGTAGTCAATGTGATTAGAGCAATCAATTATAGCACATGCTTTTGAAATTTCACAATCTGTGCACGCATTTTGGCAGACAAATGCAAAGTCAGTCAATCCCTTTTCAATCAATGACTAGCATAGAGATGCAAATAAATGCATTTCAATGATTCGGGAGAAAAATATAGTGGCAAAAAGGCCCTAGTACACTTCATCTTCATTCTTATTGATCAGAGATCCCTGGATATGATACATACAAAACTTCTAGAACTAATTCTAACTGTAGTATCATTCCTATCAATGGCACCTGCAGAAATGTATCTCTAATCAGCTTCTGGAGACTGCATAGGCTGCAAAATGGGAAGAAGTATTTCTACATTTTTCCCCAAAGGGGAAAAAATCTTCAATAGTTTCTTAAGGGTCAGGCCTCTGAATAATAGGACAGTAATAATAACAGGTGGGGAAGAGAAAAAAATATGGCAGAAATTACCTTGTGTTTTGTGATATTATTCCTTAGGAAGTAATTAAAGTGTGAAAAATAATGTAGCCACAAAGCTACCAGAGGAATTGTATACTACAAGAAAATATATTCACATATCCTCTTCAACTCCCTTTTCACAAATAAATGCAAGAACACTACTCTCCCAAGTTCTCATCTTCTTGGAATGAGATTTCAAAGGAACAAATTCTCTTTTCATCAGCTTGAAATGAGAACTAATAAAAAAAACATGCAGAGAATTTCTCTCCATACCAATAGTTGCATTTCCTCTAGACAAAACTTTAAATGTTCTAGACTTGGAAAATAAATGTTCAATCCATCTGTAGCATTGGTTCATGCATTGTGGATATTTTGTCTTCCTCTAAACAACACTAATTGCTTTTATATATTTGGAAACATTAAGCTGAATCTATTCCAGAAAAGGGAGATTTCCATATTGTAATGGAATTGTGTTTTGGGTAATATTTTACCCATCAACTGGAAAGACTGCCAAAATTCCTAGATAGAAGAAAACTTTCAACCCTCAAGAATAGAGGGCTGAAAAAAAATCCTGATCTTCCTACCATATATTTTGGGTCATCAGACTGCCTTTCAGGTCCTTCACAATATCAAGCTATATTTTTCTTGCTATCTAATATCTTTTATGTTATTGTCACTAATATCCAAAAGAAGGACAATGACTAAATTGTGCTGTATTGCATTTGTTTATAGTGAGCTTAAAAATTAACTTTATTTTCCTTCTTATGTAATCTATTCATCCACTATCCACCATCAGTGTTTTAAACAAATTAAATAGATGTGACAGCTGTATCTTAAGAATACCCCAGTATCAGAAAATACCTGTAAACAGTTGTGTTGGCTGGTTCTTGAATAGGAAAGATGTATCCTCCTCTAAGATGAAGTCCAAGTTTGTTTTCTGGAAGGAACATTTGACACTCTTGTTTTCTGCATGGTGATTTTATACCCTATTTTTATAAGGAAATTAGAATAAAGGTTTACTATATTCATAAAATTGTTAGTATCCTACAAACAAAGAAGTATGCATATATTCCTTTTATAACTAGAATTGGCAGAGGAATAATATCATGACTCTATAGATGTATTTTGTATTATATGAAATAAAAAAATGATTAAGGGTCAAGTCAATCAAAAAAAACAACTTAGCATACAGTAAATCAACTCTTTCCTTCATATTGAGTAAATCCAATTGTCACATTTATGGGGGAAAGGGAAACTGGAGACATTCACCTTGATTCAATTTGGAAGTTGAAATTTATCTATGAATTTTAGCTTCATATAGTCTTCATGTGCTTCTTAAAAAATATTGTATTGCAACTTGTCTTTTGCTTTTTTGTTTTGCAGGATAGTGTTAAAATATAAAATTCTCAACGACCCACTCACACCCTACACGACTTTCTTAGAAAGGCTAGAGAATTTGTTTGATGTACTACTTCTTTTTTAATCATCAAAAGTAACCTGATTAAAGCAATGCTTCGGTGAAAGTGAAATATTCTCTTTGATCCAAAGAATCTAAGCACTTTGATTTGACCTTTTGTGTCTGAGTACCCCTACAAAATTCTATGCAGCTCCAGACCTTTGCCACATATGCATTTTAAAGGGTATAAATAAATGATGTACAGATTGCTACACAGCAGAGTTAATTTGAAAAGTTAATAGTAGACTTTTAGGGGAGACATTTTGTAATAAACATGCACTTACTGTCTCATATTCATACCATACAGCATCAGGGATGTATGCTGTTACCTTATCAACACCCTGAAATATTAAAAAGAAAATATTTCATTTATTACCAACATAAAAGGAAAATGCCTTGATATTATTAGATTGTTTTTTCCTAGACTGGAGGTAGGTGAGGGTGAAAGTCTTTCTCTTTTATTCTTTCCTGACTTTTCTACTGGAAAAATTATTTGTCAATCATTTTTTTCATATTACAATGTCAATTGATATTTCCACCACAAAATGCTCTAAAATGACTGTAGACATGGAAGGTTTGGAGAATGGAAAGTGATTATCAAGCTATCAATAATATATGCTGGTGGATTTTCATTTGTGGCAGAAATAGGTGTAGTTTTTGAAGCAACACTGAAACAAGAAAGAAAGAAAGAAAGAAAGAAAGAAAGAAAGAAAGAAAGAAAGAAAGAAAGAAAGAAAGAAAGAAAGAAAGAAAGACAAAGAGAGAGAGAGAGAAAAGAAAGAAAGAAAGAAAGAAAGAAAGAAAGAAAGAAAGGAGGAAAGAAGGAAAGAGAAAGAAAGGAAGGAAGGAAGGAAGGAAGGAAGGAAGGAAGGAAGGAAGGAAGGAAGGAAGGAAGGAAGGCTTCCTTTATAATCATTTGCAAAATTTCCTTTAGTTAAGCAAAGGGCAAACTTTCTACTTGAAGTTTGTAAAGCTAACATTACTTGAAAAGCAACTGGATTTTTCTTAACACAAAATGTCAGGTATGCTATCTTCAGCTTGGTGCCTTACTGGCATGGGTGGATGAACAAATGAGCAATAAACCTGTATCAGTATGTGATAAGAAATAGGGAGGGGGAAAATAACAGCTTGACAAAGGACAGAGAAGTTCAGAACCAGTTTGTGCCAGTTGTCAAGGCCATGCACACTAAGAAGAAATATGGATTACCCCAAACATCTCAGCACTCTCAAAACTCCTAGGCAATCTTCATTTGCTGAACACAAACTGACCATAAAGGGAAGATTGAGATGAGGGGAAACTTTCTATATCTTTTTAGCATGGGAAATTTACTTCTAATCTGACATTACTGTACCCAGCATGTTTTCATTAAAAAAAACTATCACGTCAACCAAATGGAATGAGAGTCTTTCTTTCCTAAGGGATTGGACTGGGGCAGGTCTAACACAAAATAAGATAGGAAGGAGCTATGATGAAAAAGGACATGCTCATCTTTTTCACTCAATTATTTAAATTATTTTATTTATTAAATTATTAAATTATTTTACTTATTAAATTATTAAATTATTTTATTCTACTCTTCTATTCATCATTTAACAGAGATTGTAATGCAGGCTTAGCATGTACTCACTGCAAAACAACACTTATGTATATTACAACTTAATAAAAATTAAATGTACCGGATCTAAGACTGGAGTAATAAGTAGTCCAGGTCCCCACAAGAATTGTCTGTCTATAGTCCAGGTGGCTTCATCGGAGTAGAATCTAAAAAAATATTACTTTATTAAAGTTATGTTTTTCTAATTGGTGAATCTTAAATAACTATTTATGCATTGAAAACGCTACTGACAATTTCAAGTATAAGAGTAAAGAGCGGGTTTCAGATTTTAAGACAACTCACTAGTTGACATTGCCACATGAAAAAAAAACTAGTATTAGTTTTGCTCTGATGAAATCAGTGCGTTTGGATTCAATATGCAATATATTCTTAAACATTGTCAATTTAACATTTCATGTTAAAGCTTTGTCGCTCAGACCATATTTTGGATTAATGCATAAATATTGATATAAGCAGATTTATATACTGTTCATCTTTCTCTGTCTTATTGATGGCTGTAAAGTCATAAGCTACTTTAAATATGAAATTGTGTTTGTGTGTATGCATATATGAATGCATTCAATTATGCATATTCTATTTTATGTATATAAATGTCCTGGTTTTCATTGTACTATCATCTCACCAATGTTTTGCAACCTATCTGACTTTTCCTGCTTTGATTAAATCCAGATACAAGGCATTGCAAAGGAACTTGTTTTCTTGGAAGGAAGCAAAGGCAAGTAAGGAGACATAAAAATGAAGAAAACCTCTGTGTTGGAAAGCAGCAAAAACAACAGCACTTTCTACTACCTTAATAATAAAATCAGATTAAATACATTATCAAAATAAATTAGAAAAAAATCCTTCATCCTTCTGAGAATAAGGTAGAAAAGTGAAAGCTCTTTTGCACTGGGAGAACATTTCTAAGAAATTGCAAAAGCAGATTTTAACACAGCTTTAGTGTCTACAAAAATATCCCCAGAATGTTAGGAAATGCTTATAATATTTTGAACAAATTCCAGATATCTTCAAGCATCAGTGAGGTCCAGGCATAGAGATGTTTTTTATTTGTCCACAGTTTAGCTTGCTGGAAACTAAGAGTACTTCTTCTGGAGTTTATTAACTGCACATCCCATAATGACTAATTATGATAATTATCTATTTATTCCTGTGAATAAATAATCCTCCTCTTTGCCTCTATCCTCCTCCTGCATACAGTAAGCCGACACCATCTTAAATAAGTTAGATAGAGCATCATCAAGATCATTCAATCCCTCCTTAAATTCTTTGAGTTCTGCTGATAGTGTCCCATAAGCCAAAGCCATTTCAAAAATCCTCTTCTCCTCTT
>JANHFN010002100.1:81349-91806 GCA_032468175.1 Toxicocalamus goodenoughensis
TCTGTCTGTCTGTCTGTCTATCTATCTATCTATCTATCTATCTATCTATCTATCTATCTATCTATCTATCTATCTATGCTAGCCAATTGAAGAACCTGCTGTAATCTTAAGCATTGCATGTGGTTCTTTAAATCTTCATCAGAATAATAATATTCTGATAATACTTAACACTTGATTGTTCTAATTCACAACAGAAGAGAGGCATGCTACTTTCTTGTTTTAAAACATATATAAAATTTAAAATCTGTGAAACTTTCATCTGGGACAAGACTTTTAAAGAATTTAACTTTCTAATCTGAAATAATATTGGGATTAACTACTTGAGTCTATAAATACAGTCTAGAAACTCGGTGGCTATGTGCATTTTTCTATGTGTTTGTGTGTGTAAGACATAAATATAAATATAGGGATACATAAATATGGAAAGTGTAAAGTTCTTTCCCATCACCCAAAATCTTAAAAGTTGAAACTTACTCATGTAGAACAGGTCTTGCAACTGTCTCTCCCCGAGTATGTGCTTTATAAAACAGGGTATAGAGATATGGCAACAAACTGTAACGTATTGTCAGGTAGTGTTTTGTTGAATTCACCAAAAGTGAGTTGTGTCCAAAATATGCTGGATCTTTAGGCTAGAAATAAGTATTTATAAAATTACTGGGGGGAAAAAAGCCTTCAAACAATCAGAAACTTGATCTAATTTTAAAATTGGGCTTACAGCATATGCCGCAGCATTGTGATTCCTAGAAAATGGGTAAAATGCTCCAAGTTGCAACCATCGTCTGCAAAGTTCTTCTGAGACATTTTCAAGGAAGCCGCAAATATCTGCCCCAATCTAAAAGAGAAGCACATTAAAAATCATTGACATACTGTATGATATGTCTGCATAAAATGTGATGCTGTCATATCTACAAATTCCACATTAATCATTTCTCAGATGACCGGTATAAATTGATTCACACTGGTCTTTGATAGAGGTTTTAAAAAATCTAAATCATGTTTGGATGATTGAGCAAAGAGAAATAGGATAGAATAGCAATGAGATCAGCCATTACTGTATATGTAAATATTTGTATCTGACTTTTCTAAATATATTTATATGTATATGTACCTATACATATATATGTATGTACACATATACACATACATGGATGTATTGCATGAATACATATGTACATACATATACATTCTATGATTAAGACACCAGCCTATGAAAAATCAGTCAAATTTATAAGAGACAGACAGCTTTTCAATGTATATTTTTATAAAAGCCCAAGTACAAAAAGAAGACAAGCTTCAGGCAATTAAATATTGCATAGTATAGTAGCCGATGCAATAAATGTTTTTTCCAACAAACAAACAATCAGCCTCATTTCAGTGTTAAAAAAAAACAAGAGGAAGAATCTACTTTAGCTTTCCTTATGAGACAAGGAAATTCATATCACATTGATGTCCTTTCAGTAACTTTGATTCTCAGCTACTTTTAAAACTAGAAAGAAAATAATAGCAAAGATCTTATAAAAAAATCCATTGCCCCATCTATTCTGAGATACCTTTAAATCCATATTTTTGCTTTTAAAAATAATTTTGTTTTCTGAATAGATCTTTCTGTCTCATCTTTATTCTTTGGATTGCCACACTGCAAAGTGGTACTGTTTTGGAATTGCAGATCATACCGCAGGAGAGAATAAAGGTAGCTCAGGGTCGAAGTATGGATCCTTGGTGCTGTTTGAAGTTGCTTTTAAATGCTTCACTGCCCAACTATGTGACATTATCAGCATGGTGCTACATAGTCCAGTAATGAAACATTTGCAAGTAAACAACCTCATAGAGGACAAAGAGTTCCTCAATTCATGAAGCCTACCAAAGGATTACTCTAATAGAAAAGAGATAGTCAGGCACTTTAAAGTATATAGAAGTTTACTAAATTATATGTTGTGTAAACCAAGTCTAAAGAACATAGTATGCATAGATCTCCCCTAAAGGGATACATTAATCCAAAGCTTTATCTTATTTTATTATAACAAAATTTAACAGTTACTATAGTTAAAATAGCTTACAAAAGGATATCCAAATAGACCAAATTCTAATATTCCCGGTATTGACCATTTAATATCATTCCAAGTTGCAAAATTATCTCCCAGCCAATGTCCTGTGAATTTTCCAGAACCAGAAAATGTTGATCGGGAAAGAAGGAAGCTTCTACTTTCACTGAAAATAGTCTTGAGTGCTCTGAAAACAACATGAATTTATAGCATTAAGGAATAGCTTTATTTTGTTGGGATGAAAAATTTGGAGAAAATGAAAGGCAGGTTTCAACATAGCATTTGTACTGACAATAAATCCAACAAATTATTGCAAAATTAACGTGAATAGACTATTAAATATGGGCCACACTTTCAGATCACATTTTATAATCTGTGTGTACTATATAGATGACCTTTCAATCCACAAGAAGGATTATTTCAATAAGCATGTTTTTCCAAATTGCAAAAAAAAAAATAGTTTCATTCCTGGATGGCATTAAGCTTCACAAAGGAACAAGATCTACCAGATCTTGTACTAGTAGAGAAATTAATGGAATTGCTGTGTAGTAAATTAATCATTTTTTTCTAAGACATATTCTTAGATTTGTATTCTTCTGATTAGCTGTTGCAGTCCAAAGTGAAACAAAGGAAATCTGGCACAAATTAGTTTGGATGAATTAAAGGGAAAAAAGAATACATAATTCCTTACTTATCAGTAGCTATAGACATGAAATAACCATAGAGGCTATGAACATCATAGTGTTTCCCTGCCTTTTGGACTGCATCCATACAAAGTGTCTTTGAATACATAACTCCATCCAGAATTTCTGCAAAACAAAGACATTTTAAAAATCCATTAAATTAAACAATCTCTATTGAACATGTCAATATATAGCTCTCTGGAAGAATAGACAAACAAATATCTTTTTTTTTGGTATTCCATTTTTTAAAGTTATTTTTTTTTCACTTTTCTTTAATCCACTACACTAGACTAGTTTTTAATAAGGTTAATATTCAATATTGAGTTAGCTAATTGAAAATTACTTGATCATATCTCTAAATCAGTTTTATGAATGCAATCAGAGCTTGTATCAAATAAGATACTTCCTAATTAATTCAATACTTCTCTGTTTTAGAATAAATGTTATTACAAATAATTGCAATGCGATTATATATGAATCCAAAGGAATAAAATTTCCTAGTTAGATTGAATCCATGGTATAGAGTCTCCTGTTTGGACAGAAAGTTAAACTAGAAGACCTCCAAGATTGCTTCTACCTCTGTTATTCTGTATTCTGTATCAAATTAGATGTGGTTTAATTCATATATAGATATATATAAATTATAGTAGCACTTTTCTTTACCTTGCTACACTGAAGTTATTTGTTTGGATTTAAAAACCCACCAATTAAAATTCTTTTAGTTAGAGATAGCGTGACAAGTTGTACAGTCATCTGATAATTTAGCAATTAGTTTTTTCTGATCTTCCAGAAGAATCACTATGTTGTAGCAGATAGGAATTATTTAACAATTGGTAAATGAATCTGATTGTGAAAATGTCTAAGGTTCTATCTAAGGATCTTACACACACAGATATAGGAAGAAATCTAGCATGGAAATTAAATAATTTTGATTTCAGTTGAGAACATACTTGGAGTAAAAGGTGGGTAGTTTAAATTGTTTGCTGCACAACCAGTTTTTGATCCTTTGACAAAATTGGATACTTCATTCATGTCCTATGAGAAAAGATTCATAGAAATTCATGGATTTGTAGTTGTGGTCTTCAGACATAACTCATCAGGACCCATGTCCTATTCAACTTAAAAAAAATTAAAAAGCAACCACTCCTAGCAACATATTTAACTGCCACAATAATGCCTGCCACAGACTAGAGAAGATATATGATTGAAGGGTCCTTAGCGCTCTGAACTTGACTTTTTTTGCATACATTTCATTATCTAAACTAGGTAATTATTATCAGTGAACTGATGATGTTACCTAGTTTGGTGATGAAATGTCTCCAAGAAAACAACCAAGCTCAGAGAACACTAAGGATCTATAATTAAAACCTGAGCCACAAACATTTTCCTCTAAAAATATGACCCACTTTCTAGTAAATGGGTGTTTTGGGACTGACAAAACCCATCATGGCAACAATTTTCAAGTTTACCTTTGAATTTTGTAAGCCAGTTACAGAGAAATTTCAATGCCTATTTATCAAATTCTTAAGTGAGTAGCAGAACTGAATGGTGTTATTCATCTAGTTTTCCAAATGTTGTTGCCTGTCACAGCTTTCTAACTTTTTAACAAGAGATACAGCCTTCCTTTTTCAATGGGAGATTTCTGTTGCTATGGACAATAAATCACAACAGCAGACTTTGGCTGATTTTATATGTAACCAAAAATCAAATTTTATTAGTGTTTGGGTTGTTAAACCACAAGAAAATTCTAAACCTTTAGGCTTACACCAGAAAAATAAGATAGCATCCTGGAACAAGGCTATTCTGCTATATTGTTGCTAAAAAAACCAAAATGGATGTTTTCATGTAATCCCTTGGAGCTGAGCTAGATTTAGAAACTAGACTATACCAACAATATTTTACATGTATTTTAAAAAATCAAAACATTATACAAAGTTTATATTCCTTGGGAAGAATGTATTGTTCCCTATGAAAAGAATAGAAACTTAAAGATACATATTTTTTGCTTATTGATAAGTATTTTTGCTAAAAAAGGGACATGGTGGCTCAGTGGATAAGACTCTGAGCTTGTTGATCAGAAAGGTCTACAGTTTGGCAGTTTGAATCCCTAGCACCATGTAATGGAGTGAGCTCTCGTTACTTGTCCCAGCTTCTGCCAACCTAGCAGTTTGAAAGCATGTAAAAATGCAAATAGAAAATTAGGGACTTTGGTGGGAAGGTAACAGCATTCTGTGCACCTTCGGCCTTTAGTCATGCTGACCACATGACCACAGGACATCTTATGACAGTGCTGGCTCTTTGGCTTTCTATTAGAGATGAGCACCACCCCCTACAGCCAGCATATGGCTAGCAGATATGTGCGAGGGGAATCTTTACCTTTACCTAAGTATTTTTGCTAGAAAATATTTGCTTCTTCACTGCTAAATAGTACTTACAATCCAAAGTCCATCAAAATGGATCATTTTGTGAAAATTGTTGCACTCATAAGCCCACCACAGAACAGCTTCAGGATTAGAAAAATCAGGGAAGACAGTTGTTCCTGGCCACACCTGTAGATTAAAGAAAAGTATAAAAATGGTCTACCAAAATATATAAGCATTTCCTTAAAACAGTTTTGCAAGATTCTAAGCAAAATGAAACAAGTGGAATATCTGAGCAATCTGTATTAAAAACAAAACTTGTTATGTGTGCACGGGAAAACAGTAAAATAGAAAAATGCAATCATATGTTAGATACTGAAATTCTGTTTTTATTAAATTGTTTCTTTCTCATGTAACAAGAGTACCACTTCAAGAAACTGTCAACTAGACAACTAAGTGGATATTATAAATGACATTTGGCTTTGTTGTGTTTTTATATATAGTATATATAACATACTGCTCCAGTTATTTTCTCTTAAGAAAATACACACAAAACACTGACACCTAAATAAGTCTCCATAATAGGATATATCTGTCACATGCATATACATCTGGTTTTTTTACATAATTTTTGTATGCATATAAGTATAGATATACATATATGTGTGAATATGTGTATATATATGTATATGTATATATATGTACATTTTTATGTGTGTGCATATATATTTTTGTATGTATATAGAGATGGGGGAAGTGAGAGAGACCTAGAAATCGTGGACTGTAAGAAAATGTAAATCAGTTGTAATTCTTAGAAAATGGCTATCAACAAAGAAACCAACTTTTTAAAAATTTCATGCTTCAGGATGGATATGTAGGTAGGTAGCAAATTGTGTTTGCATTAATTTGTAAATATGAGTAAATTATGGTAGACAATGTTCAAAACATCAAATTTATCATCGAGTAAATATTTTCTCTATAATTTAAACAAATAAATGCACTGAGGGGGAGAAAAAAATTGAATCTGTTATCATCAAATGCAAGATAAAATTGCTATACTAATTTAAATATTTTATATGAGTATTATACTTCTGCCCAGAGCTGTTTGTCATGACTTATTGAGCATAATATAGAATGAATGGAATGTTTATACCTTCATAGTGACAGACCTAAACATTATGTAAGAAATTACTAATAATTTAATAAAATAACTTGTAGGTTGCTGAACAGACCAGGAAGATTCTTAATAAGCTCTATTGAATCAGAATAGAGCTGGAAGGGACCTTGGAGATCTTCTAGTCTAACACCCTGCTCAAGCAAGAGACCCTACATCATTTCAGCTGTCCTGTTTTTTCTTAAAAACAGTTGATGAAGCACCAACAACTTATGAATGGAAGCTGTTCCACTAGTTGTCGTTGCTGTTAGGAAATTTCTCCTTAATTCCAGGTTGCTTCTCTCCTTGATTAGTTTCCATCCATAATTTACTGTCTTGCGCTCTAGTGCTTCTCAATATCTTTTTTGTAATGTGGTGACCCAAACTGGATGTGGTATTCTAGGTGTGGTCTTACTCAGGGGTGGGATTCAACCGGTGCTACTACTGGTTTGGTGACTCTGTTTTATTCTTGTTTGCATTTTTGTTTGACAAATTCAAATAAATAAATAAATAAAATAAATAAAATAAATAAAATAAATAAAATAAATAAAATAAATAAAATAAATAAAATAAATAAAATAAATAAACAAACAAACAAACAAATAAATAAATAAATAAATATTGGGCTGATTTGTCTGTAGTTTCCTGAATTCTTCTTGTTATAATTGTTTTAGTCTCTTTGTTTGTTTGAAGATGGGTACCACATCAGCTCTTTTACAATCCTCTGATACTTCCCTGGTGCTTCACAATTTTTTGAAAGATTTGGTACAATGCTTCTGAGATAACATCTATCAGCTCCTCCAGAACTCTGGGATATAATTCTTCAAGTCCTGTGATTTATATTCATCAAAGTCAGACAGGTGTTCTCTTATGGTTTTCTTAGGTTTAAAAAAAGTTATTTAATTTTTCAGACTATATCTGACAAAATAACCATTGTCAACATTGTGATTTATTCTCAATTTGATGATTGTGCCAATATTTACATTCTAGAACTAGATAAAGAAAAATAGGTTCATTACATGGTCAGACCAATCAACATGGATAACATTTATCAAAGTGTTATGCCTTTCTCTTTTTAAGGGAGAAAAAATAAAATGGGTTTCTTCAGAGTACTAAATAATAAAATAAATGGAGTGGAGAAGAGATCCCAGTTTTACAGATGATTCTGGATTAGTACAATTTTCCCCTCCTTTCTCTTTGTCCATTTTAGACACGTATTTACTATAGTAATGGTCAAGTGGTTCAAAATGTATTAGTAATGTATAGTAATGTTCAAGTGGTTCAAAAATTATTTCTAAAAACAGCAACTTACTTCCCCAATAAGAGGGCTTATTCCATTTGACTCATTTATCCACACTTTCATCTGTTCACCATGTAGGTAGGCTTCATAAGGTGTATTGTTCATGAGGTTATTGACAGAAATAGCTGGATCCTTTAACAAAAGGAATTACAAATGTTAAACCTTTGCACAATTATGTAACCAATTGTACCCCCTGCAGGGTAGCAGGGGTATTTTGCTATGCAACAAAGCAGAACAAAGTTGACAAACTCTACTACTCAGTGATGTCACCCCAACTTTACATGCCCATATCATGACATTGCAGGGCAAGACTTGTAAAGTGACATTGAACATGCCCTGATCCTGTAAAAGCCATCTTGTTTCTTGCTTGCAGCCTTGCTTTCTGCCACTAAATTGCCAGGTACCAGTGGAGAGCAGCTGCTAAAACACAATTAATATTCTGTTTATTTTTTGCCATCTGTTGGATGTTTTTTTAAAAAAAACTTCTGGGAATAGAATTACAATATCCATTGACTATTGATTAGAATACAAAGAGAGTTGGCAACCTTTTGGTATATTTAATTGTGTGGGAAAGTCAAGGACCATCGTTAAAGATGAAGATGTAAAACAGGTGAGTCCATGCTTGTTCATTTTTAACTTTTAAAAAATATTGTAATACTTCCATCATACATTTCGTGTGCTTTTTGTTTTAAAATTGATTTATGATCCATTGAACCACAGAAATAGATAAGTCAATGAAGATTTATAGGAGGTTGCAGATAAACAATTATTAGACACCTCTGTTCCTGAATAAAATAATACTGTTTCATCAGGTTCCCATTACTTTTACTGAAACAGTTGATATGGAGGTAAATCTTAGTACAAATAAGGAAGAAAAATAGGGTTAGAAGTAAAAAAAATAGCAAAAACCTCTTAATGTTTCAGGAAGGAGCAGAAATTGAAATGGGCAGGCATGCTATTTGGCATTATAACTTAATATATATGAGCTGTAACATACAATATATGAACCTTGGTGTGCCATGTTAGAATTCAGTATTACAATCTAATTCAGCTCAATGCCAGGAGTTGGAGCCTCACTGGCTCAAGGTTGACTCAGCTTTCCATCCTTATGAGATCAGTAAAATGAGGACCAAGATTGTTGGTAACAATATGCTGACTATAAACTACTTAGAGAAGGCTGTAAAGCACTGTGAAGTGGTATATAACTTTAAGTGCTACTGCTATATGCAAACAATTGCTGATAAGTTGTTTCAATAATTGTTTCATTTGTTCATTTGAACTATTTAAATTAATCAGAATTACCAGTATGATGACATATTTCTGCCCATGGTCATGAAGGTCTTGGACAAATTCAGGGAGGCCTGCAAAGTTTATCTTGTCATAAGTAAAATCTTTCTTATCTTCCATGTAGTCAATATCAGTATATTGAACATCCTGGAAAAAAAATTGCATCCATTGGAAATGTTGAATTTTTACACTGTTGCAACTTAGGCAGAACTGTGAGGAATCATCCTTATCACCAACACCAAGATCATCATAGTCTATATGATGAATGCCAAGAAAAGCATAAAAGAAAGAAAATTGGTGCTGATGAGCTTTTTAATAAAAAATAAATAATTGGATACATTAATTCTATTTCATATCTAAGTCTCCATTTGACATCAGAGTATATGAAATATGGTTATTGTTCTACCTATAATATGGCTCATTCTGACTCAGCATGAAGGTTCATTTGGTTTCTTGCATCCTGTTAACAATGTAATATTCAGAAAATTATATTTTCTCTGAAACTGCACCTCTGGCTCATTATAAAAGCCAATACCCCCATTCCCAATTTTCATTACCATAATTACTAGCTATGTAGCCACCGTAATTTTTTTTCTGTAATGTATATAAAAAGTAAAATACATTGATTTATCCTTTAATATTGCAAAGAAAATTGGTTTCTCCAAACACATTATTTTAGTGGTAGAAAGAAAATGTATATGTTGTTATCTGATGAAGCTTATGTTTTAGCTAAGGGAACTGTTCCTTGCATTAGCTAAATTAAATATTCGCAGGTGTGACAAAATTCAGCACCTGTTCCCATTTTAATTCTTCAGCCTCCAGGAAAGACTTTTTTAAACTAGATTCCTAGCAAGTATAATTTTTTTGTAAAATGATTTTTTGTCCTCTCTGTATTACCTAAATTGACTATTTTATTGAAATCCTATCTAATTGTGATCCTTTACTAAAACACAAGGATTCTAGGTGATATTCAAAGAAATATTTTATTTCCATTGATTGGATTCAGAATAGCTGATGTGAGAAAAAAAACACTATAATTTCCTTAGCCAGAGTGAATTCTCCCAGTTATATCAAGAATAGGCAACCAACTACCAAAATTGTATGTTGTCCCAATATCTTTTCCAATAAACAACATAGCCCATTTTAAAGGACAATAGAAACATTTCCCACTGTTTTAAAGTAGGAAGCACATAAAAATTGTACAACCCAAAAATATCTTAAATGTAAAAGGTAACCAGCCCAAGGGGATCAAATGCATCAGTCTTGAGTCCTTTCATACTCATCTTGAATATCACTGACTCTTATCTACCACATATCTACCACTTGCTTTGACTGTTAGTAGTCCAGATTCTTGTAGAGTGCTTTAGCATATAATAACCCTAGATGAACTGCCTGATTACTGATTTCCTGCATTGAACATTTATATATATATGTGTGTGTGTGTGTTGGTATATTTTCATGAGTACAGGTATGTAGGTCTAGGTCTAGGTGTGTTCGGGTCTTTTCCCGTGTAAGATTAATCTTACATGGGAAAAGACCCGAACACTCCTAGACCTATATATGTGCTCTTCAGCTTTGCTCGGGCATTATCCCACGTCATTGTAGTTGTGCTTTTAAAGTTGTAGCAACGTT
>JANHFN010002100.1:109798-122499 GCA_032468175.1 Toxicocalamus goodenoughensis
GTGTGTGTGTGTGTGTGTGTGTGTGTGTGTGTGTGTGTGTGTGTGTGTGTGTGTGTGTGTGTGTGTGTGTGTGAAATAGTGGGGCTAGGAAAGAATGATATAATAGCTGAATGAGATGCAAGTATTTTAAATGTTATCATAGTAAAATTACAAATATAGATCTGATATTTAACTCATACTAAAAATTGCCACAATGACAGTATGTTGCTTATTATTCTTTTATTTTAAATGCTTCTTTATGCCCAGTGGGTCAAAAATGTTGATTTATCCTTTTTATCTATAACTGACACTCTTTCTGTCGTCCTATGCTCAAGCAATAATTTAGTTATTTACTTCAGCTTCCAGAAAACTTCAGGTACATTGTTTAGCCCTCAAAGGTTCCTTTGGTTAATTATAGGAATACAACTTTATGTATTCTATATTATTATGAAACTTATAACAATAAGCATGTAAATAGTAAGTAAGCATTACATTCTTTTTGGCAAATGCCCTTCCCCACTTTATTTATTTATTTATTTGTTTGTTTGTTTATTTAGAAGTTGTTTTATAACAAGGGCGTTACCAACTAAACTGCACCTAAGGGCTCATCTCCAAAGCTCAGTGACTGTGGTGTCTGTTCTAGATAGCTGTCAAAGATGTGCTTATTTCCTATGCAGGGAAGATAGCTTCCCCCACCCTTCCATTTTCACTGTCATCAGTTGTTGGGAAACAGATCCATCAATACAGCATTGTTGTAATGTCAATGGTTTGATGGATGAGTGGACTCACAAGCTTAACCATTTTCTAAAACTCTCTCCACCCATTCACCCACCTATTCACCTCTGCACTCAGTCTAGAAACAAAGTTCTGAAAAGCAACAGCTGAAGAGGAAAGACTTTACCCATCAGATCTGTGCACCTGAGTACGATCAGACCAAATAGCTATTAGAGCAAATATGCCTGATGATATATATGGTTGTAGTGGGCAATTTTTGATTTGTCAGCCTCTGTTTGAGGAACTTTTGAACATGTGTTTATTGTTTTTCCAGAGGACTGCTAATCCCATAGTTTTTGGAATATTGGGTTTATGATCTTCTGCCAGAAGGCTAACTTCACATTCAAAAGTACTTTGTACAACAGTTGGCAACCAAGTTGTGGGATGGTTGTATGAACTAGTTCTGTCTCTCTTGCTTTACTATGCAGCTCCTCAGCCATCAACTATGGTTTGGGCTGTTTCTCTATCAAGCTAGTAAGCCTACGTTAAAAACAAGAAACATAACCTCTGAATAGTAGCTGATGAATACCGTATGTGGGTGGAGATGCATCATGAGGAGCAGGGGCAAAGAAAATCAGTCTTTTTACTGCAGAATCCCTGTCAACCCTTCTGATCAGATTCATATCCGTGAACTGAGATTAGCCAGTGACTTGACTGATATTTACTGATAGATAACCTACTTTATTCCTGAATTCTTCCATTGCTCAGAATATAATGAGCAGAGGCAGTACCCAAGAACTAGAAAGTTAAAGGATACCTAAAATCAGCCTAAATTGGTTAATAGCTGCCAAGCTGATCCAACCCTCTAGGTAATTCCATTGCAAAATAGTCAGAAATTATGTCAGATTGTATTTGTGGTAAAATTGCTATAGCTTATCATTGACATAACAAGGAAAACAGTATTTTAGGCTGTCTCAGATACATAAGACCAGGTAAGGCAATCCTATGAAAACTTGGCAGAAAAAAAATAGCTAAGGGATATATATGTATCTTGTTAGGTACAAATAGAGAAATATTCTTGTCTGTTCTATGACTTAGAATGGACAAGACCACCTTTTGATGGACTCCATTTAGCTATTGGAGGGAGTTCATGAAATGGGTGGAATTGCATCATACCTAAATGAGACTGGGGCTTGGAAAGAATTTTGGTGGGTTCTGTTTTGAATTTTTAACCCCGGTATACCTATCCTACTCTAATTCCCATGGGTTTCAAATTTCAAAATGGCAAATGAAGAAAGAATGACAGAAAAAACACAAAGATTCACTCAAAGGCATGATTAGATGTCCAAGCTATCTAAAAATCATGTGGGAGATATTTAAGTATTCTTTTAAAAGATCTTGGGTAGCCAATGAAGCCATTGAAACATTCTTCTGGCTATAAATCAAGGAACTTTAGATTATTACCTTTAAGACCAGAATAACCTGTTGCTAGAAGTACAATCAAAGCAATGGTTATGATAAGTAGCAAAAGAAAGATAGTAATCAGGGAGATTTCTAATCCAGTGAATTTCTTCTTTCCCATCTAGAGAGAAAAAGAGATAAATAGATATTTATCTATATCTATGTATGGAACATGCATCATAAATTCAATTCAAGCGCTTGCTTTCAAATTATGTATCCTTTCATCCAAATAATCAAAATATAGCCAACAATGCTAAACCTGTGTCCTTCTTCACCACAGAACTTGCAAGAAAACATTAAGTGCTTATGATGAATTACAACTTTTTTCAAACTAGCATTTTAAAAGGTTTATTTTTAATCACTAAACTTCTCTCAAGTGAAAGCAAAACCATATTTACATATGTAGATTTTTTTTCCTATTGTTTTCCTGTTTCTTCCCAGTTGATAATCATTGAAAACTTACTGAATGTCCATGCACATATTACACATACATAGAAACATAGACCAACTAGAATCTAGAATAAAACCTACGGGGGTGGGGATACCTTTAGCAAAAGCAAAAGCAATATAGAAGCACTTAGACTTATATACTGCTGCATAGTGCTTTACAGCCCTCTCTAAGCAGTTTATAATGTCAACATATTGCCCCAACAGTCTATGTCCTCATTTTACCGACCTTAGAAAAATGGAAGGCTGAGTCAACCTTGAGCCTGGTGAAATTTGAACTGCCAAACTGCTGGCAATCAGCAGTCAGCAGAATTAGCCTGCAATACTGCATTCTAACTACTGCACTACTGTGGCCCTTTAGCTTGAGATTTATAAGAAATAAATGTTACCAAGTGTTCATTTTGGCTGAAATACAGTTCTTAAGGATAAGGATTGATTAGTAATCTTAGGAATTATGCCCATATCTGACAAACTGTCTTTCCAAAAGATAGGCTCCACAGCCATCTGCTCAACCTTATTTTTTTTTAAAAAAATGATATAAATATTTAATTCAAAGTAGTATTACAACCCACTCATACTTATATCAAGCATTTTTAGATCAATAAGGAATCAATTAAGTTACCATTTGCCTTGTTTGATTTTTCTTACTAAGGTAAGAGGAGCTACATTTTTTTCTTTGCTTGTTATTAACAAATTATCTAACTTTGTTTAAATTGTCTTTTAAAAACATTCAAAATGCTCAACTATTTCAGCAATTAAATAAATATATTGACTTTGTGGTTCCCTCCCTCCCCCTCCCAACTTGCAAACTGTTATGAATTGTACGTTATCATTACCAACTGTAAAGAGTGGTTTAAAGATCAACAGTACTGACCAAAGTCTAAATATTTTTTCTGAACTGAGTTAACAGCATACATTTCCATAAAATAGTTTTATATTATTATTTCTTACTTTAAGGAATGTGAGCTTTAAGAACAAGAAAAGAATGCAGCAAAATTTTAGCATGAATTAAATTTTATCATGCAATTCAACACAGCAAGGAAATCTAGTTTTATACATTATGGTTATTCTTTCATTTGTGCAAAGCAGGATATTTCTCCCTCAGTTTTATCCCTTCATTTGCTTTCCCAATACTTTCATTTATCTCGACCCCTGGGCTACATGCCTGAAAGTTTCAGTTTTGTTTCCTGCAATTTATTTTATCTTCAATTTCTGAATAAGTTTTTTTTATCTCCATCAATTCATCTCAGTATCCAGTTAGGATATTATTAAAGATTGCAAAACCGTGATTGACCACCAGCTGGAAGCAAAGTGGTAGAATTTTCTGTCTGGTGCTGTACAGATTTTTGCAACTCAGAGCCAGTAGCCCTAGGACAACTAAGAGAAAAGTTACACAATACGTTTGGTCATGGAGAAATTTCCTGCTCTTGTTATTACAACATATATTTCTTCAACAAATAATTGCAAAAGAGAGTTTTGATTGATTTAGTACACTCCTCCCTTGAATTTCATTTTCTAAGCATATAAATATAAGAATTTTAAAAATTCTATGGTTGATAAACATGCTGATTTTCTATAGGTTAGGTTATTCATAAGGACAGACTGGAAGCATGACATTTTAAAAATGTTTTTGAAGAAAAGATAATGTGGCATCAAGTTACATCTATATTATTTCCTGTAGAGAATGGTTATTGGTGATAAACAATGTTCTCAATGTTTCAAATGAAAGAGGAACACATATTCTCTGTTTTATGACAGGTGTACATTGGTTACTTAGAACATTAAAGAAAGTGAACAATATGATTTTAATACATACCTTTAAAGGCTCTTGGTTTTCTTCACATAAGACTGCTAGATGGTTCTGTGAAAGGGATCATTTACTTTGTGGCCTCTTGTATATACTGACTTGCTATCAATGTACTGTATTATATTTTAACCAGGCTATCATTTGAAGTTAGGCATATAAAGGCAGATTGCTTGGTTCTTTTTAACTGCTGCAGATAGGGAATAGCTAGTTAATTAATAATTTTTTTATCCTAGGTATCTGTCATGCAGCATTTAACACAGGTACAGAGTACCTGTGGATATTTTTACTTTTTGCTTTGCTATGCTATAAGCTGCCCCATGAATCCATTTATTTATTCTCCCTGAACTTTTGCTTTTGTTATCAGCATTTCTGCCATGAACCTCAGTATAAAATCATTAAAATTTTATAAAGGTTCAGAAAGCAGAGTTTAAAGTAGTTTGCAACAGTATTAATCAGTTTTTTTATCACTGCTTTTCTTTCATTGCTATTGTCATCTGCTGATTAGTGGGAGTATAAACTCTAATAGGTACCTGCTTGAGTGAGGAAATGTAAATAAGACTTGTCAGCTAGGACTTTTTTAATCCATCTAATTATTTGTTTTATTCATTTTTATCCTACCTTTATTATTTTTTAAAAAATGATTCAAGCTGTTAACATACAGTACCTAATGGTCTTTCTTCCTCCTCCTATTTTCTCTACAACAACAACCTTGTGAAGTGGGTTAGGCTGAGAGAGGGTATCTGGCCCAAAGTCACCCAGCTGATTTTCATGCCTAAGGAATGACTAGAACTCCCAGTCTCCCTTTTTATCACCTGGTGCTCTGGCCAAACAGTCACAAGATGCACTGAAACGAATATACCAGAGAGGCTTACTGAGCACCAGTGAGACCAAAATGGCTTATAAAAAAGAAAAAATGAAAAACAGAAAGTAGACATGGCAAGAACTATTACATGGCCAGTACAATAAAAAATAAAATAGTAGGCAAAGCAGATAATAATCTGGCAATGGCTACGATTAGGAAGGTTGAAGAAAGATACAGAGGGGCTAATTCTAGCTGCTTAGGGCCAAGCCATAAGAACTAGTTCATAGAAAGCCAGAATTTACAAGACAACAACAGATAGAAAGTGCCACCTCTGCAAAGAAGCTGAAGAAATAGTGGACCATCCAGTAAGCTGATGTCAGAAAATTGCACAGAGTGACTTGAAACAATGGCATAACAAAGTAGCAACAATGGTGTATGGAAGATCTGCAAGAAACACCTTTTGCCTGCAAGCAAAAAACTAGTGGGACCACAAAATATAGAAAATCATAGAAAACAAAGAAACTAAAGTGCTCAGGGACTTCAGAATTTTGACAGATAGGCACCTGCCACATCACACGACAGATTTAACAATTATGAACAAGAAAGACAGAAACCTCTGGATAGTGGACATGACAATAGTCAGAGACAGCTTTGTATTTTGTTATCAAGTAGATAACAAAATACAAACAACTGCAAATACAAATAGAATGACTATGGCTAAAGAAAGCAAAGGTAGTACCAATAGTAATGTGTACCTTGGATGCAACCCCAAAACAACTGGAACACCTCTTGAACACAATCAGCATGGAAAAATCCATCTAAATCCAATGTTACTCTACAAATTGCATTGTTATTTTCCAGGACAGATTTATTTATTTCCTCTGTTACTGTATGTCAGGCATTCAGCCTATTCTCTATGTGTCTAATTGTGCTTTAAAGAACAAAAGATTACTTTTTCATCATCTGCTGTTTTATTCTGGCTTTTAAATTTTCATTCCCCTTTCTTTATACATTTTTTTGTGCTTTTGTACCTTTACATGTTATCTTTACCCTTTTAAACACAAAAAGGAAGTGGGGAAGGCAGGGAACAAATGTTCTTTACTGAAAAAAGTAAATATGAATTAGAATTTTTTTTTCACAGCTGGCTACAAAGTCTCTAAGACCTATGGAAAGAGACGGTCGCTCCCTTTTACCTTGTCTGTCTCTCTGTCTCTCTTTCTGCCCCTCTCTCTCTCTGCCTCTCTCTCTGGTTCTCTCACCCTGTGTCTCTTTGTCTGTCTCTCTGCCTCTCTCTCTCTCTGCCTCTGTCTGTCTGTCTGTCTTTCTCTCTCTCTCTCTCACTCTCTTCCTGCACTTGCAAAGGAAGTCCTGGAGGTCATTTTTTTCCATCAGCAGACACACACACACACACCACTCAGAAGGCCCTGCAGATTTCAAGAAGAATTCTAGTAATTTCCAGACAGGATTCAGAAGTGCAGGCTAACAATGCTGACCGGCAGGGAGATGAATAGTTGTCTGCCAGACCTATTCATCTCCGCCCCCTGCCTTTTATCCTCAGGTGGGGATTCGCTAGCAGCAGTGGCTCTTCTGTCCCAAGGACTTGGCCATAAAATCCTGCTGCTCTCCTCTTCTCTGCCTTCTGTGCATCAAGCACTGAACCCAGCTGTTCCTGCTCTTCCTCATCAGCCATCTTCAGACCTGGGAACTGTCGCCTCTCCATCTGAGGGCTGATGGATGGCCCAGGGTCCACCTTTGTCTCTATCTCTGACAGCTCCATTCCCTCTTCCACTTCAGAGTTCTCAGATTGCTTTGATGCTGGCCCTGACTCCCACACTGCTTCCTCATCTGATTTGGCTGCTGGAGGGGCCAGTGGCTGACAGCCACAACAGGACCCCTGTTCTAGAAGCTTGCTCTGTCAGTGTTGGTGGGAGTGATCTTGGGGTTCTTTGATTGGCCTCCTTTCTGTTAGCTTATTTGGCAGCTCCTTGATTGGGGTATTGTTTAATCTTGGTATTAATCTCTGCTTATCTAGGTGTTGATTGCTGGGAGTTTTCATCATGTCTTTTGTCTGCTGATCAACCAAGTAAAGTCCTCCAAAACATCCCAAGTAAACCAAAAGGCCCAGCAACCCCAGGAGTCTTCTTTGCAACAGCCCCTACACTGGACAAACAGGTGAAGATTAGTAGAGTGCAATCACCAACACCAAGTAGCAGTCAGAAGACATAGTTTTCAACATGTCAACAGACTTAATCATAGTTTCAACTGGAAAACTGTGACCATCCTAGACCAAGCCAAATCCAAAAATGATAGAGAATTCCTGGAAGTTTGGACATTCTGGCAAATTGGCCATCAATAGCACATAGACATATTGTAAACAGCATCTAAATACCATTGAAAAGAGACAATCAACAAGCCAAAAAAGGGACAAAAAACCCTGTTTCCACAACAGCAAAAAACACTCCAATGAGCAAAGTATTAACATCAGACTAATAATGAAGAAGTAGAGGAACTCTCAATCGAACTTAAAGAAAACACGCCAAAGTACAACCAAAACGACTTCCACCAATACTGACAGTACAAGCCACTAGAATATAAGAAGAGATACAAATCCATTCCCTCCCAGCACTGATAATGTTACCTAGTTTGAGTGATGAAATGTCTGCAAAAAAACAACCAAGATCAGAGGACCCCACATTTCAACCTTAAGCTATAAACTTTCTCTTTTATAAGTGAAAACTGTTAAATAGAAAGTGGAAATTCTATTAGAGCATTTTAGCAGATCAATCCTTTCTAATACAAAAGCAAAAGCAATACAAATCACCATCAGAAAAATTAAAAATACAGTTATGAAATCCTCATCTTTCCACTTTTGCTCTTTGTGACAATATTCAACCTTCTGCCTTTGAATTTACATAGTTACACAAACACTCCATGTTTATATCCTTTCTCCTTAGAAATAGTTGGGTCCAAATGCAAAACAAATATTTTTACAAGGCTAGTAATAAGACCTTGCTCCTAAGGCCATTTTAACAAAACATATTCAACAAAATCAATGAGTAATAATACATGTTAAAGCCTGGCCAATTATAGGTCAGTTGTAATAAGTTCACTTTTTAGTTTGAGAAAATCCTCCAAATAAAAATGGACAAAGATTTACTTATTAAGACTACATTTTGAAGAAAGTAAAAAAGTAGGAGTTTCTATAAAGCCCCAGGTCAGCAAAACATCTTCATCTAATTAACAAATTTGTTTTGATATCCTTTAATGACTCTAAAATCATCTAATTATCTTACCTGAATTATGGAGCTTGGATTTCAAAGGTTTCTTTTTGAATTGATGCTGATTTTTACACAATACATAAATTGGATGGTTGTGCAGCAAGACTCAAGCCCTTTTTGATTTGTCATTGTGTTACATTCTGTGGGTTTTTTTACAGGAGAAATGTAGGAAAGATATTTCTCAACTATTATCTACTGAACTTCACAGCTTGAAATTTTTGTAATTTATATTGAGAAAGAGTTGATCATAATAACGGTTCTAATGCTATGCAAAAGTTCATGGAATTTATGCCAAGAAAATCAGCCATCACCCAAATACTCCTTACTGCCATTTTTTTAAAAAATCAATAATTTCTCCATACAGGAAAACTTTTTTTCAAAGAGAAAGTCAGCATTGGATTTCCCTTCCTGCTCAACAGTATACAACATTATTTTCAGTAGGACTGTAAAGATTCCAAAAATGAGAAGAATTCCTTCAGACTTCACATCAATATTTCTTGACAGTTCATAAAAACTCCAAACATTTTTCAGGCATCCATGAGAGCTTGAGAATGGGGTAGCTGCTTTAAGAATTACTTTAATTTTAATGAATATATTTCATACAGAAGCTGCATGTCTTCTGAAACAGATGTCTGGAAAAAGATAGACTACTAATGAATAGCAAATTGGTCTAAAGTGCTTCTTCCAACTCAATTTTGAAGCATGTGTTGTTCTTCATTTCTATGAGTAGACTTGATATATCAGGAATTTCAGAAAACAGCTGTACATACAAGAAAGGTGCACAGATTCACAAATTTCCCCATAAGCTGGCCACCTGTACCATATTTCAAGATGCTATTCTTTATTTGGTGGTTAAGATGTAATATTAATTTATGTTAACAAAAGTACATTTTTCTCAGTAGAAATGAACTCTAAGTGCAAATAGCAACTTCTTAACTTAACCATCTATTTAAATTAGTTCAGATTTTTATTATTCCATGCTGTTTCCTTTTATTTCTTTTTTAAATGTTATTCTTATTCACTAGGGAATAGCATTCAGTGTGAAATTACTCATGAGATGTGACATTGAAATCAAAGAAACATTTAAATATAATGACTAATGAAAAGTCTCATTCATTTCCAGTGAGACACAGTCTGAATGTTAGTCATGAAGTCTAGAAACAACTTGCTTAGATAGATTATTAGAATGCAAGAATACTCAAGAGCTGCCACTTCTAGAGTGGGGTCTTATCCCTCTTGAAAAGTGTTCTTCAACCTTGACAACTTTAAGAAGCATGGACATCAATTCTTGCGCTGATATGGGTAGTAAACAAAAAAAACCCAAATTAAATAAATGAACAAATAACAAGATTTCCTCAGCCAGCCAAGCTAGTGAATTCTGGGAGTTGAAGTCCACACATATCTTCAAGTTGCCAAGAATGAGAAACACTACTCTTGACTGTCCCCTTCAGACTTCCCTAATCCATATTGTAGCTTTTGGGTATGAGTTTCTGCTGCAATCACCTATGTTCCTGAAGAAGAAACTGCCTTGATCATCCTTGCAAGAAAGATATGACTTTTACAGACTATGCAACATACTCTTTTATAACTTGGATAGCATTTTCATTATCATCATTATGATAATAGTCGCAATGGTGTTTTCAGATAATTGCTAGAGCCAAGGTTTGGAATAGTATTATTCATTAATAGAAACATTCTTTTTGGAGTGTACATAATTTTTACAGAAACCTGAATGTCCTTGTTTTTCCTCCTTTAAATAAACATTCCAGGGATGGGATCCGACCAGTGTAACTACTGGTTAAGTGATTTATGTTTTGCTAGTCGTGAGAGGAGGAGGAGAAGAGTTGCCCTAAGGGATGCTTCCACCATGGCTGGTGATTGTTGTTCAGCCAGTCTGGATTCCAAAAAGAAGAAATGAAAGAAGTAGTGAAGAGTGCCAAGGAAAGCTTGCTGGCTTGGCCCAGCTGCGGCTGAGAGACAGAGAGAGAGAGAATCACACAGACACAGAGAGTGGGGTAGAAAGAGGGGAAGATAGGGAGAGGGACACAGAGAAAGAGACAGAGAGAGAGACACAGAGGGGGGAAGAAAGAGAGGGGTAAAGAGAGAGAAAAAGAGAGGGAAAGAGAGAAAAAGAGGGAATTAGAGAGGAAGAGAAAGAAAGAAAGAAAAAGAAAAAGGAAGTGAAAGGAAGAAAAGGGATAGACAAAGAAAAGGAGAGGTGAAAGGAAGGCTTTTTGTCCAAGGCATATAAATCAATGTAGGAGATTCTACATTCCTTCTTCATTTTATCACCATCAGAAACTTATAATGAAGGTTAGACTGAGCAATATTGATTGTCTTAAAATCATGAAAAGAAATGGATGGGGATATCTATTTTTTATTTCTTAAATTTGTTTGCTGTTCATCTCACCACAAGGTGATGGTAAGCTGTTGAATCTACTTTCTTCAATTCTAATAAGGAAAATATAATGCAATCTACAGTTGTTCACTAATACATTTTAGTTATCAATTCATGAGACGAGGTTTCATTCTTCAGTCATGTACTTTGAGTATTCCAAGCAAGCATGAGAACTTATTTTCTTTAGAAGGTAGGATTGAAGGAAAGCAACTATGTGTTATTTATCCATACAAAGAAGTATAGATATCATCTGGTGCTCATCTTCAAGTTGAACATAAAATAATTCACACTTACAAAAATTTGATGGAAAAAAGACTGCCTGTCAGCTGTGTACATTAGCATTAAACAGCACCATATATAGGATAAACTCTTTAGTTAAGTTTGGATGACATCTAAGTTAGAGTGTACTTTTTGGCATCACTCTTTGGCATAACAACATTTATTATGATGGACTGCTGCTGCTGGAAGAGGTGCTTCTCCCTTCCTTTTTTGTAGTCTTATCTATTTCTCATGGACTTTTTTTCATATTTCCTGAAAATATTCTTTTCTAAGCTACGAGTCACTCTCAAATCTCATCATCTTCCTATTGGTTGTTGAAGGACCAGGAAAATACTTAAAGATATATTCAGTTTTGAAACTAAATTATTTTAAATTATTTTTAATATATTTATTGCTAGTTTATTATAATAAACATACAATAATTATGTTCCCCCCTAAAAATAAATTATCTATGTTTTGTTTTTGTCCACATGTGAATGGTTGGCTTATCAATTCTCAAGTAGACTTTGGAATTAAACATTGTGAGTTCCTCAAATCCAAAAGGGTCTACTGAAACAGGTATCAGACCTTTCTATTTATCTTCATTTGCTTAAAGGAAAAGGATAGTGCAATTTGATATTACCTTTAACCCTTAATTAGTGTGAATATTTGTTTTTGTTATTAGTGCAAAGACAATGAAGATTATCAAGTGTGGATGATATGATATAGGTATTAGGCAAATGTCTGGTATCCTCACAGGTAAAACATTGTGTCATGGTCTGAAGATTTTTGGGGCCATGAAGCATGTCAACAATGTTGCAAGAATTGTTATGGTCACTTTCACAAAATGGGAACTGGGAGTTTATTTATTAGACTTGTATGCCATTCATCTTACCTATAATTTCCTACAAAATAGTTTCTACAAGAAATGTAACTCATTGAATGGAAATCAAATTGATATGGTTACTGTCTGCCATCTCTAATCTATACCAAATAGAGGTTATATAATAACAGCTTATCATTAAGATGCATGTCAGCATTCTATTGCTCAAAACATTGGGCTATGGTCACCTTCTATTCTTCTTTTCCAAAACAAGCAAGCAAAGAAACAAATGGAGATGAAGGATAAGCTGAAAATTATCATAAAATAACTTTAATGTTTAGATACTTTTTGTTGGATATATATTCATAACTATAGAAAATAAGAATACCAGTATTTCTCTTCTAATGAACACAGAATGGCATATTACTCATGTTGATCTCATTTAGATCATCCAGTTTCAGGAATAATTAAACAGTCATACCTTCTTACTAATAAACAGTGTCACAAATTGAAGTACAAAGTTCAGCAAGATCTAAATTTGTTGATAATTTACCTTCTGCCCTAGATGGACTATACCTAAGTGATCTAATTAATTAATTATGAAAGATGCATTTAATTAGGCTGCAGAAATAAATTAAGAAAATCAGAGCCCAGTTCAGCTGAAGCTGTCCTTGATTTCACAACCAAAACAATGCCTTTGAAACGGTTTCCTGTGAATTAATCTCATTAAGGAG
>JANHFN010002101.1:18454-32771 GCA_032468175.1 Toxicocalamus goodenoughensis
CAACCCAGCCATGCCTACCCCAGCCCCTGAGGTAAAACACAACCCTGATGCGGCCCTCAATGAAATCAAGTTTGACACCCCTGCTGTACTACAATTGTCTGTAGGAGAGCCAATGTGATAATAGTCTGCATATTACGTAAAACTAAAAACATAATCATTTTGGGGGGGATGATGTAATTCATGCTATTCTCTCCATGCTACCACATAGGATGCCATTAGTTCCAAGGGCTTCTCCATTCTTTTCGCTGGGTCCCCTTCCTCAAAGCTGCAGCTGACCTGCACATACAGAAGTTCTATGGCTGCGGATGTCAGATGATTGCATGGAATCTTGTAGAGAGTAGTATAGTGAAGGGCATGATGCTCAGGCTATGGCTATGGTGAAGCTAACACACAAGCTTCATACCCTGCCAATGCGAATTTCATCAAAATGTTGATGTGAAATTGAATAAAACTTATTTTTCATCCAACAATAAAGGAAAAAAAATGATGCTGCAGAAGTTAAGAAAAGTTCAAGACTTCTTTTTTTTAATAAAAGTTTTTATTCATTTTTCAACATATTAAGAACATCTTTTTTCAGTGAACAGCATCACATTTCCATTACAAATGACTTTAATTTTATACTCATCTTTCACATTTAATTTCAAATATTACCATTGCTTTTCATATTTTCTATCCTTTTTATTGTATGCTTTCCTTCAGCTTATTTTATTTATTTTTTCAATTTATTACTTGATCTATTCCCCTAACCTTTAAATAAGTCTCATATTATCATATTCATTATACTTTATGATTTTCTCTATCAGGTTTGCACTTTCATCGCAAATCTTTAATTCATCATTCCATGAGGTCAATTTCAATTCCAACATTTCAAAAAAGTTTCTCCTGCTATTAACAATTTGAGTGCGCTACCCCTATAGTTTACATATCATGTAATTAATCCCTCTTTAAATCCTATTAATTATTTAGTTTTGATTATCACCTAATAAATTAAAAATAATATTTTTCTATCAACTACTACATTGCATATATACTTTTCAATTCCGGGTCTGCAAGTTTCTCCTTCAATTACATATATAATATATATAATTTAATAAAAAATTAATCTATTTAATTCATCATAAAAACTGATATTATTCCCCTAGTCCCCATTTCCATATTTCAACTATAATTTATACTTTCATTACACATAGCTAATATACTTATCATAATTCCCTCTTTTTCACAATTATTCCGTTTGACTCTGTGTTTAATTCCATTGAAAAAATATACATATCTTACCATAACAAAACAATGTCAGCTCCAGTCTCTCATTTCAATAATCTGTATTTCACTATTTTCTAATAGTAAAAAGTAGTCTATTCAATTCATCATAGAAGTTAGTATTACTTTCCTAGTCAAACTTATCATAATTTCCCCTTTTTAACAATTTTTCCGTTTGGCTATGTGTATAATTCCATTAAAAAGAAAAGAAAAAGAAATGAGACAGCAAACTTACACCAACAAAACAATATCAGTTCCAGTTTCACATTTTATAAATCTATATTTCACTATTATCTAGTTAATTAATTACTTTTAATTCATTTATATTACACCTCATCAACTTGCAGAATCCCCTCTCTTGATATTTAGCTAAACATTATCTCTGTGTCTTTCAAACAAACATTTTCTTTTCATCCTTACTTGATTCACATATTTCTTTGTTTCCTGGTCATGTTTCTTTTTATTTCTTTTTCCCTTCATTCTTCCCCTCCTTTTTCTACTCCAATTTTCCCCCACCCTCTTTTTAGTACTGTCTTCTGCTGTTTCTTTTTGTTTGGTTTGGTTTTCAATATAAGCCTCTTTAATCACCATTTCAAACCTCCTGTTTTTAATTCCCCTTCTTTTCTCTCTTCGCTTTAACTCTCGTTGTTTTAAATGTTCATTAAAGATGGCCTCTTCTGTACTCTGCTCCTCTTCTTATGACATTCCTCGTTGTTCTTCATATTCTAAAATCACCATTTGTAAAAATTGCAGTCGGGCAAAGCAGTTTGCCTTCTTCTTGTAACATTTCTTTCATATTTCTAAGTTCTAGTTTTAGTTCTAAGAACAAATCTGCCATTTTTTCACTTTTATCCAGTAACTTGATTCAACCAATATCTATAATGTCTATTTCCAATGAGCAGTTTTTATTAATTCCTCTTTAAATTTTCTTGGTTCATCTTATAGTTCAATGTCCATAAAAGTTTACACCAAAGTTACCTAACTCCCAAAATGGTTTCTTTCTGCTTTTTTCTTTGTCTTAATGTTCAATAATTCACTTTCATTTTCCAGGGTCTCTATTTTATTGTATCCTAATCAGTTAGTTTGTATCCAGTAAGTCCTTGAAGGAACCAGGCTTTTAAAAAGAAAAGGGGAAAAAAGGGATATAAACAATTCATTTGGCCACTAGATGGCAGTCTCCATTATATCTAGAATCCAGTCTTTTTTCTCTCACTTTTTCCCCCTCTATTTCAGGCTTTTAAAATTCCAAACGTTTGATAAGTTCAAGTATCAATTACTCTCCCCCCCCCCCGACATGTCCAAATAAGGCTTAAATTATGCCTTTTGGTGTCAGGGCCATCTGTTTATCACATATAGGCAGAAATCTTCTTCCGGCTTCTTCCTATTAAGATTCATAGCCGCTTTAAGCTGTCAAAATTTATTTCTTCACTTCATCATTCGCCGCTTCCATTAACTCGCTTTAAAATTTTCTTTAATATTATTCCGGGGTACCTTTTATTTAGAAGTTGCGCCCAATACTCTGGGTTTCTATGCTGTCCTCTTCTCTGCTCCTGCACAATCTTATCCCAGTCAGCTCACCTCTTCAGGGTGGCCATATTGGTCACCACTACGGCCATCTTCGGGAGAGGGAGTATTGCCAAGCCAGGGAGGAGAGATGCGGCTCCCTTCGACCCAGTCAGCAGTCTCTCTCTTCTTCACCATCTCTACGGGTGGCTTTGGCCCCAAATCAGGTTGATCGGGACCCTCTGATGATAGAGCATGAACTGAAACCGCGGACGATTGCAAACTTTGGTTCATAGGCAAGAGAGTCTAGCCGGAAGTCCCCAAAAGTGCAAGACTTCTGAATTCAGATCTTGCTATAATATTTGATACAATTGTTTTTCTATGGATTTTGTGTCATATATATTCTTAAAATATAAGATGTAAATAAACTGTTAATGATTTAATAAGAGATAGAATCTAAATACCGATGTCCACATATTTCAATTAAAGTTCTGTATCTGCTGCAGAATCATTTGTTTTGATTTAAGTGTTTTTGTGGTTATCATATACAATGCAATATATTTCCTTTGAGGGCATGAATGTTTTACATATGTAGTCATCGGCAAGATATTATTGAAAAATATATTCTCAGTCCAAAGCAATTAATCTTGTTTTGCTTTTCTGTGCACATATGACACTGATAGCACTATGCTGCAGTTTTTACAGATCAGACTGTGAAAGCACATTTGACATACTGTAGCTCTGTCACTTCATCCATTTTTTTCTCTAGATGCTCTTCTTTTGAAATACTCTAAGATATCTGGGCTGTGGACAGCTCAGGAGACAACTGCATATATTGGAGATAATTTGAGTGTGGCAAAGAAAGGCAAGCAGAGGAATGCTTTTTGGATGCACTTTCTGCACCAAGAAGAAACCCTGGGAAGGTATGACTCAAGCTAACATATGATCTGGAAAAGTTCACATAAGCTCCATATTATGTTGCATTTGACTACATATAGGGCTCCGGGCAGCAGAATTTTACTTCAGACTTTGTAAAGTGTTCTACCATTGCTGAAGCTACCTGTCGTTTTAGCAGCCTAAGATAAGTGGCAAATACAACACAAAATCAAGCAGTCTGCCACTACTTGATTCCCACATCTGCTTCCTGAGATAACCTTTCTGAGTACCTAGATTATAGACTTCATTTTCAATTCCCAGAATTCTCCAGCAGTAGAAGCGCTAAGCACCCATATTATTCAAAGGATGAGTGTAGAAGTTTCAGTTGCCAGACCAGGTCTGAAGTTGAAGTTGAAATAGAGAAAGGGTAACATTAAGATAGCAGATATCCTGGGTCAACCTGAAGCCTGGAGCTAGGGAACTTCCAGTGATTCATTTTATCACAAATCTCCTCCTCCACAGGAAAACCAGAGTTCTTCCTGGAAAAGTCTTCCTTCAATATTATCAATGTTTTTCATGAACGTTTGCCCTCTTCCCACTACTAGAGTATTCCAATAGCTCATCACTTGCATATGGTTATACCCCTACTTTCTTAGATACTTTCCAAACATGAGAAAAACTTATATCAGTCATACAGCATTTCTTATTCTTTTGGGGGGGGAAATAATTAAAAGGTGGAGGCAAAAGTAAAGGAAAACAGAAGGAGGTTCAGAACCATGGCTCCCCTTTTTACTGATTTAAAAAGTAGTGATTCCTCACCTATGAAAAATCTTCCAGGTTATTCATAGGATCATTCTGCCTAGATCGTATTGTGTGTGTGAGAGAGAGAGAGAGAGAGAGACATGTCAAACCTGAGCTGCTACTGGAGAAGAGCAATGAATGCATTTCCTAAAGAAACATGAGGAGTCTCTGTGGCACAGTGGTTAGAGTGCAGTACTGCAAGCTACTTCTGCAGCCATCTGCCTACAATTTGGCAGTTCAAATCCCACCAGGCTCCAGGTTGACTCAGCCTTCCATCCTTCCAAGGTGGGTAAAATGAGGACCCAAACTGTTGGGGGCAATACACTGACTCTGTAAACTGCTTAGACAGGACTGTAAAGCACTGTAAAGCAATATATAAGACTAAGTGCTATTGCTATTTCAGAGAAGGAGACATTAAGCACAATACACAAAGCAGGTGCCCTGACCTGTAGCTTTGCAGTAGAGGCCATACAAATGTATGCATTTCTTGGTTTTGGCTCAGCAAAAGCTGCTCTAAAGACATGGTCAGGAGGAGAGACTGAAAGGGGGCAACCTATAATTTTTAGCTATGCTGAAAGGAACTTGGGGAGACAGGTAGCAGGAAAAGACAAATAGCAGACAGCTTTGTAAAGCAGAGGAAGAAAGGTGTAGAAAAAGTGACAAAGAGACCATGCTATCAAGGTCAGGAACATAAAGAAAAGCACCATCAACTTTAAATTAATCTGCGCTATATAACATCATTACAGACGGCTACTGTTTCAATTTCCATGATCTGAAGAAGCTGATAACACAGAAGCACTGATTCACATGGTGAATCTGAATTCTTTCCTGTGGGCTGGCTCCTTATTAATCAGCTTAGTCACACTTTATCAGGTTTCGGTGTGTAACAGTGTTCTCTAACCAGCTCTCTCAAGATTTTCTGGAAACCCCCCCCCCCAATTTACATATTTTCTAGCCAGCAGAGGAGTATTCATGGAAACCATACTACATTGTATCTGGAGGACTCTAGGTTGGAGATCACTGCTGTGTAATAAGCTTTTGAAATTTATTTGAATGAGGTGTATAATTTATCCAAGATTGGTATGTATGTACCTGATACTTACCTCTAAAAAAAACCAGTTCTAAATCTCCTGCATCTCATTGGTCAGCTGTCTTTTTAACATACTGGTAGTCCTCAACCTACGAGCATTTGTTTGGTGACTGTTCAAACGTATGACAGTACTGAACAAAGGGTCTAACTCTTACAACCGCGCTTGCACTTATAATCATCTCAGTGTCCCACAGCCACGTGATGACCATTCAGGCACTTGGCAACCAGCATTTATTTATGACAGTTGCAGAGTCCTAAGGCCATGTCATAGCCATTTGTGACCTTTCCAGCTGCTTCCTACAAGCAAAATCAATGGGCAATTGTGTGATTCATTTAATGACAACATGATATGCTGAACAATTGCAGCAAAAAAAAAAGTTGCCAAATTGGGTGTGATCACATGTTGCCTTGCTTAACAATTGCACCACTTACCAGTAAATTTTCCGGTCCTTATTGTGTAATTGAGGACTACCTGTACGATAGTTATATCTGACATTAATTTGTTTCTAATTCTTCAACATCTCAAATTCCTTCTCCTCTTGCTAATTTCCCAACCCCATGACTCACTGTGTGAGTCAAGACTACTGTCTCCCATATGCAGCTGTCATTTCTCTCCACCCCTCAGCCTCCAGCTGTTCTTCCAACTCCTGGCTGGCACACTCATTTTGCCCGTTTTGTGTTACACCATTTCTCTCATCTCCCATGGAAAGCAAGGCTACTGAGAGATCTGGCTTGCTATGCTAGCCGTACACTTTTCTTATACTAGCTTCTTATGTCCAGCAGATCATCCTCTTGGCCTTGGCTTCACCACAAAGAATACATATCTGCCAGCCTCCCTCTTTTTTCCTCCCTTTCTACCACCCCAGTCATGCTGCATCTGCTGCTCTAGACAATTGCTGCCATCTCCCACATAGCAACCTAATGTTCTGCTGCCATGACAACCGGACAGCGTGGGAAGGATGGAGGGTTGCTAAGAATGATATGTGGCACCTTTCTCAGAGGGGATTCAGCCATAGCCTGAGTACAGTAGTAACCTCAACATGACAGTGCAAGGAATCTTGCTTAGGGAGAGATTTATATAAAATGTTAAATATCTTTATTACAAGTCTACTGTACCCCCCAAAAGCACAAGTTTTGACTTTGAAAAAACTCCAGAACTGTTTACAGTACAATCTTACTTTTTAAAACAGGATATTATGACACAGTAAGCTCTCATCTTTGGAAACAGATTCAGGTTGCTCTCTCTGAGTGTGATTGGCAGAGCATCATATGAGGTATATATTTTGCTTTGTTTTCCCCCCATTTTACCATTTTGATGCTCTAAAACTGATTTATATACAGATGATTCTAAGTGTAGTTTTTGCATCCTTTTTCAGAAAATTCTGTCTGCTGGAATAGGAAGTAGTTCTATCCAGGTGGAACCTTTGAAAACTACTGTTGGTTAAAATCATGCCAGATCAGATGAATAGCCATGTATAAAGCAGTTTCTGATGTTCTAGGAAGGTATGCAGAACAGGGTCACATAATGTCCCCTCAAAACTTGGATGTGTCCGCAAAAACTCCTCCAAAATGCTATCAATTTTCCTTTTCCATGTGGTAAAAGGAAACATGGTTAAATACATGGGAAATCACACTGTTCACTATATAATTTTAATTACAAAGGCCTCCTACTTTCCTTCACAATCAAGAATACTGAATAAACCAGTATTGCTAGGTTAATACAGCAAGCCAAGCCATAACACTTTATTTACATTAATTTTAAATTAAAGCAATATTTTTGTCTTGGCCTTGCCTTTCTTTTTGTGTTAATCTCATCATAGTTTTCAGTCTGACCCAGTCTGCCATTCAGGTGTACATTGAATAGTTGTAAGTGGATTTCATGAGGAAGCTACGTCTGGGCTCATCCAACCTGCTAATCCATAGTGTAATTTGTGGCTTGTTGCCACTGTGGTTTATGAACCATGTTTTAAAGTTTGGCATGCTATGTGAATCCAGCAAGTACTGGTTTAATCAGTAAGTAATGATTAAGCAAACCAAGAGTATTGTGATGCGTAAACTCAGTCTGTTGGTCTTCAGTCAGCTGGCATAATGTTGACCTGGAAGATAAATAGACATGCCTCTCTCATGTACACATTGTCATTTGGATATTATTATATTTTCCACAGGCACATTTTAAAACAGCAGTTGAATCTTCCAGGTGTGGAGTAGGTGGAAAATCCCTGTTTTCATATGTATAATATAAACAATCCAAAATAAAAAAAATACAGACTAATTATTAAATTTGCATGGTTTATTCTCAGTGCAGTTTCCATCACCCTCTCTTGTTCTGTACAATATGAATATATATTTGAGTTTATTCATAATTCTCCTGAGGTCAACCTGGTCTTGCCCATTATAGATAGCATTGCAAAATTGTCCTGAATCTCTTGGATCTGGTAGGCTCAGCGATGGTTATTGTGCTGTACCTGCCGAGATCAAGAGTGTAAATCCGGATAACTCAGCCCATTTATCACTGAGATTTTGGGAAAAATAGAGGAGCAGGATATCTGGGTACATTCTCTCCTCCTGTCTCCTGCTTAGAGGTGACATGGGAAGAAAACTTAAGAAAATCCGTTCTTCCATTCCCAAATTTGAAATCTGATGTGCTTTCATTTTTGAAAATTCATTTGCAGTCCTGGTTTGCCAGATGGAGCTGCAAATCTGGCTTGCTTGGTTGAATCCTGGGGCCTGCTGTGTGGGCTTTGTGCCCTCCTGTGATTCATCTCTTCTGCTACCCAAATGTGCCAGTGAGATGGGATGTGGGGAGGTGTAGAGAAATGCCAGTCTGCTGAAAAAGAAAGAAAGAAAAAAGATCTGGAGACAGAATAATATAGTTTAGATTAATATCTGTAAAAAACAACAGCCAAAATCAATGAGGCCAAACAGAGATAATGTCAAATCTTCTAAATCACAGATTTCACCTAAATTCTACACATCTGGGGAAATCCTTAACCTGCAGCCTTTGGCTCTGGCTAGCCATACCTGAAGATGTATAATTATTTCCAGATTCAAAAATTAATACCAAGAGCCTGAAGCTGGAGTTTGAAGCACACCAAGCAGAATGCACTGCTCTCTGCTAACAATGGAAAGGCAAAAGAGCAACTTCCTGGTATTAGTACTAGAACAATCATAATGACCCCAGACTAGACTGCAGTATAATTAGGGGGGGCACTTAGCATGTCATGTGAATCTATTCACTGTGACTTATTTATTAATTTGCAGTTAAACAAGCACTGATTTAATGCAGTATTTGAACCCAGTCATCGCCTGGGTTTTATTCTATTCTACTTTGTGTCTGAAGAGGGCTCTGAATTCAACAACAAGGGCTCCTTCTCAAAGTCAAACATCCTGTGCCTCTTTTTTTGTGCCCCTGATTAGAATTGCTGAAAAGCTTATCATTTTTTTAAAAGGACAATTTCCCCCAAAACCTGGAAAATGAAAATTTAAAAATCCCTAGCTTGCTTATTTGCACCATCAGCCTTAGCCACTGAAGCTCTCACTTTTCCCTGAAGAATCGGGATTCCAGCCACCAAAATCTTGCATATTCCTGGTATAATCTCTCTTGAGAAACTTCAGTGCTGTGTTTTGTTTTGTTTTCAGTACAGGTCCTTTAGTTATTTTGAAATAGTTTGCCAGAAATTCAGGAACTTTGCAAATAATTTTCTCCCTTAAATATAAGCAGATAATTGAGGTTTTATAATTAAGGCCATCGCTCAGGAAGAGAACCAGCCAATTCTTATTCCATCTCTCTATAAACTATTAGCTATAATGATGGAATATACCAAATATACCATTGGGAATATACCCCCAAACATGCTATCTCAAATCCCGATAGCACTTTCAGAAGAGGGTATTTTAGACTGGGAAAATCATCGGAAGAGGAAATAGGTTTCAAGCAAGCAAACATCGTTTCATCTATATTGTGAACCTGACTGGAATTAGACAGGGTTCCACTAGTACTAACTGAAAAAAGATGGTTGTCTCAAACTCTTAAAATTATTCTACCACCACAAATGACAACAAAGGATAAAAAAAATTCTGAGTGGACTGCTTACAAAAATGATTAAAGCTAGAGTAGCCTCCCCCCCCCGCCCTGGTTTTCATATTTGGAATAAGTTGATGGCTTTCCCATAAAATGGCTGACACAGGAAACTTTGCCTATTAACAAAATGGCTGCTGATCAGCATAGCAGTCATAAAATAGAGATTTGCCGGAAGGAAAAGAGCTGACTATCTCCTATAACTTTTCCCATTCCCCCAGGATTTTTTAAAATAATATCTCTCTCCTCCCCCCCCCCCCCGTGTTTTTTCTTAGCAGAAGGCACATTTTCAAAGCATTCTGATCAAAAGCCACCTACTGTATGTATGTCCGTAATTTTTCTTCTCAGTACCCCTTAGTATAATGTGATGTCCAAATGTATTCTTGTAAATATATATCATGCTAAAGTTTGGAATTTTGTTTGCAGTCACCTACTTTCTAGTAATTTTCTGCTTAATTCAAATAAACTCAAGAAAAGAAAAATGGGCAGGGAGTCTCAAAGGAGTTATCCAGAGTCATCACATTGCATATTCCTAGTTAAGATGTCAAATTATTTTCCTTATGACTTTTGGACAACGAATATGAATTGACACAACACCCTGTTTGCAGAAAATGTTGCAGAAAGTGCCGGGTTTTTAAAAAAGAACCCACCACTCAAAAAAAACAACATTTTTGAAAGGGTCATACCACACAGCAGAAATATAGCTGACATTTTTTATGGGATCTAGCAGCTGGCATTACACTTGCCAACTTGGGAGAGACAAGTTGGTGTCGCTGTCCCAGTTTTCTATGTATAACATGAAAACCTTCAGGAGGATTATAAAGCACATTATGTTTTTAAATCCCGCCTTGCTTTCTATCATTAGGTAGTCATGCAAAATGCCTTTCTTCTTGGCCATCACAATGGTTGGTGATGTCATAAACAAGCCTTTGTGACTTCATGGGAGACAGGAGGAGAACTTAGCAAAGGAAAGTGTCAAATGCTCATTTGCTGTTTGCTGCTTGGGGCATCTTTTTGCAGGAATGCATCAGGAACACCACTTTTCCCCACAACATTGCAGCCCCTTTAAGGACGTCCTTGTCTCGTGTGTGCGGGGGCGAGGGCTGTGCTTTGTTGCAATGCATGGTGGGGAGGGGAGGGAGGCGTATGGCAGAGCGTGACTGAGAGTCCCATCCTACACAACTTGCTTCCTTACCTGTCAAAAGCTGACAGGAGGATGGGGAAACCAGCCCCCTACAAGAGCTCCAAGGAAAGAGGGGTGGGGATGGAGGAGAACAGGGAAGACAGTGAATTCTCAGCAGCTTTTCAGTGCGAAAGAATGGATCTTTTGCATAGGGGGAGCAGGTTAGTTGCGTTTGTTTTAAATAGGGCAGAAGGCAGGGACAAAGCAAACTGTTGCTGGAGGCTAATCTGGGGTCCCATTAAAGGAAACAAATAATTTGCCCACTACAAAAAAATGTTATTTTGTTAGGGATGATGAATTTTCCATCTCAGATCTCAGAAAGTCTGAGATCATCTCTGGAGATGTTCTCCAATTTTTTTTCAGATGAAGATCCACGGCTGAGAATTCTGGAAGTTCAACTGGGTTGGGATTAATACTGCTGCAGAGGAGTTTCTGTGATATAGGACAATAGGTAGTCCTCAACTTACGACCTCAGTGGACAAGCAAAGTTTATATTTAGTTGCTAAGTGAGAAAGATGTTAAATGAATTTGGCCCCATTTTATGACCTTCCTTGCCACAGTTGTTAAGTGAATCATTGCAGTTGTTAAGTTGGTAATGCGGTTAAGTGAATCTAGTTTCCCTATTGACTTTGCTTGTCAGAAAGTCACAAAAGGTGATCCCATGGCCCTGGGACTGTTATAATATGAGTCAGTTGCTAAGCATGATCATGGAGATGCCTGCTGCAGTCATAAATGTGAAAAACAGTCATAAGTCTCACTTTTCAGTACTGTTGTAACTTTCACTGTCACTAAATGAGTTGTTGTAAGTCAAGGACTACTTGTATTTTTACTTACATTATCTTATTATTTACATTATCGCAACATCTTTGAAACACTTTTGTTAGATGAGCCAGTTTTACCATTTCCATGTGCAAATGTCCATAAAACTCCTACCCTTGTGGCTTTCGGAAGGTCTTTAAAAGGTAGCTTCATTTCATTGACACACACACACACACACTCCTGCAATCCTAACTAGATTTTATTGGTGCCTGTCATAGGGAAAATTGATTCATGATTATTATGTTTTAAAATATACAATTTAGATTTATTCTATTCATTCCATCATTAAGTTACATAACAGAGCTGAAGGATTTAAGAGAGCAACAGTAACACAAGATACATAGTAAACTGACATGCAAGATGAGATTCAGCAAGTACAGTAAAATCCTGATCTTAGCTTGTCATATCCACTTTAAAATACAGTTCAGCCATGAATTCACTGGGCAATATTAGACAAATCATTTTCTCAGCCATAATTCTGCTTTTTTTTAATCAGATGAGAAGATGCATAAATCTCTTTAAGCCCTTAACATTCTATGGGAAGTTCATTGCCATGAAGTAACTTCTGAGTTTCATTTTAATATTCATACTCATCTTTACACATTCTTTTAATGTATTTGTGTTCTCCAAATGGAAATTCTAATAGGCAATGGTGAAGATGAGACAATGTCTTGATGATTTAATGGTGAGAAAGATCATCATATTTAAATTATCACTTCAGTTTTGAATAGTGGCTCTTCACTATCTCAGTTTTGACTGTATATCATTGAAATATGAATGCTGAAGAGATGAGAATCCATATGTGAGTAAGTAAGGAGTAGGACAACTAGAATGATTGCTTCCTGAATTCATTCATTAATGTGGAATAAAAATGCAGGATATTTTGTATATCCTGTGAGAGTTGTATGCTCTCCTTTACCTCCTTGCCTCACTTTCTAGCATGACATTCTTCCCCACTTCCATTCAATCATGTTCAGTTCTCAGAGACTGCCTGGACAAGTCTTTGTGGTTTTCTTGGCAAGGTTTTTCAGAAATAGTTTGGTATTGCCTCCTTTGAGCTGAGAGAGAGTGATTGGCCGGGATTAGAATTCACAAGTCTCCCAGTTTCTCACCTGGTGCCTTAAGCACTCACCAAGCTGGCTCTCAGCATTGTTCTATTTAATCAGTTTTCCAGCCTTGGTATTGCTTTTACTTTGTTAGTTGGCTTGAACTGAGAACTTGAAATGTGAGATTACAAAGTCAAGTCTGAATAATTCACTCAAGTTAGTCAATCAAGAAAATCAAGTGGAACTTCCTTTTCAGTTAGCAGTCCTAGCACCAGTCTTCCTCGCACCCCCATCATTTCATGTGATTTCATTGTAAGAAGGAACTGTACTTGCCGCCATACATTTGGCCCTAGCTTGATGGGTTATGAATCCTTAACAACTTTTACAACTGCTCTTTTGAACCTACATGCTGTCCAATGAGGAAAATACATTTTTGTATTGTTTACTACACAACCATTTGTATACCACCTACTTTTAAAGACTCAAGAGCCAGTTTTTATAACAAGCAAAATAATAAACAGGATGATGATACCAATCTAGGTCTATCATTTACATCAAAAGTTCATCAGGTAAAATGCGTTTTTAAAGTCTTAACGAAAGGGAACAGAAATAGCGGGTAGTCTGCCAGAAGCAGAGTTCCATAATTGGGGGAAGCCTCAGTTGAGTAGGTAGGTATGTCTACACCATCACTCTTTTCATCTCACATAATGTGGAGAATCTAAGCAGCCCCTCTAGAAATTTTGGACAGGATAATTATTTGGCTGCCAAGTCATAGAGAACATATATAGGTAGCCCTTGACTTACAATTGTTTGCTTAATGATTGTTTGAAGTTACAATAGCAATGAAAAAAGTGGCATATGACAGTTTTTCACACTTACGACCATTGCAGCATCCCCATTGTCACAAATTCAAAATTCTGCCGTTTAGCAACTGACTCACAGTTATGATGGTTGAGTGCTCTGGGGTCATGTGATTGATTCCCTTTTGCAACCTTCTGACAAGCAAAGTTAATGGGGAAATCAGATTCATTTAATGGTTACCAATTTAATAATTGCAGTGATTCACTTAACAACTGTGGCAAGAAAAGTTGCAAAATGGGGCAAAAATCACTTATCAAATATCTCACTTAACAACAGAAATTTTGGTCTTAATTGTGGTCAAAAGTAAAGGACTATGTCATGCCCCTGGTGGAGACTGACTCTGAGGAAGAGGAGGAACAGCCAACAGGGAGTGGAAGTGTGGCTCCGGAGGTGATGGAGGAGGCTGGGGAAGGGCAGATGCCTGCTGAGCAGTCTGAGGAGGACCCAGGCCCATCCCCTATCCATCCTAGGGCACGCAGGGAGAAGAGGATCAGAGTAAAACGTGGTCTACTCAGGAGGAGAGGGCCATGATCGTCTTCATGGGTTTCAGGTGTGAGATCTGGGTGGTACCTGTGTGCTAACAGAGGCTGGAGACAAATTAGTATTTTATTCCTAAAGAAGGTTTATCGTGGTTGGCGTTCTTCCAACGGACTGTCCCTGGTTATCTTCCTGAAGTTGGCAATTCTCTATCCTGGTCTGTCATGGAACTTTATTCAATGCGGATTTGTTTTTGGTTTTTGCTTCATTATCGGCTCTTTGAATTTGAACTGTGTTTCTTTCCTTTGAAATGTTATTTTGAA
>JANHFN010002101.1:107329-121237 GCA_032468175.1 Toxicocalamus goodenoughensis
GCTTTTTCAACATTGTCTTCTGTAAAATCGATATGTATTAGATCATTGTAGTTGTCTGTGGTTTGGCTAGGAAATATCTCTGGACTTTCTCAACTGTGCTATTTTATCTTTACTTATTTGTATTTATTCAGCTAGTTTATCTGATGTAAGCAGATTCATTTGTTACATCATAAACCTATATCACTGTGATGTCATGAACAATCTGAAATTTGTCCAAAATCCAGAGGATACTCATTAGAATTTATCACAGAAGGTTTAAGATTGAACACTTGGGTTACTTGATTTTAGGAAACTCTTAGCTCTCTGCTTTTATTTTGGGTTGGAAAGCAACCTATCAATTTTTTGGAGTAGCATAGCAGATTATTAAAAAGTATAATTTTGTAAATTAAATGGAACACCCCCAGTTAATACTATTGTAGTTCAATAATACAAAGTCCACTTCATTTTACACTACAATGAAATAAACTTGTGATATTTTATTGGGGGTGAATTAAATTGCCAAGTGCAACCAGTCACTGCCCCCAATTAAAAGTGCATCAATTATATGTGTATGCTTGTGGCATGTGTAGTTGTTTTCTTTCTTTTTTAAAAAAAGATGCATGCTTAAAATGATTGGTGGAATTTTTTGTTCTTTTCCTTTTGTACTATTGAAATTCTTCTTGAGGACATTTTTCCACTTAGCAATCTATCTGACTCTTCACAATCAATCTCTTCAGCTTAGGTTAAATTCCAGGCTGTACATGTAGAATTACAGCTATTTATTTTTCATATTGGCTTGCATTACCTGGTGATCACCCACACCCACAGAATGTCCTCTGTTTCTGTTTCATCTCCTTATTCTCCAATGCTGCTATCTCTAAGGAACCACATAAGGACAATAGGCTTCCATCCTTCAAACAGAAGCCCGGGTACAATATCTGAATTCTGATGGCAGATATTAAACATGACATGGTTCTATCATCCACTGCTCCTGTTTCCCAGCTAATGCTTAGCTGTACGTTATGGCAACCATATGGCTTTTTGCAAGACAAAGGGACATATAGCCCAAGTAAAGAAACAAGAGACTGAGATCGGTAGTAGAAATAATATTCCCTGGACACATGTGCCAGACTGCTTTTGATGGCTCTCTTCCCTCCCCCATCCACCCCCATTTTCTCCCTAGCAATAAGCCTCTGTCTGAGCAGATGTGTTCATCAGGACGAATTATAAGGGTGTAAAATGACTTCTTCAGTTTTCTTTTTGATCCTCGCTGATTGACAGCTTAAAAAAAAAAAAGGAATCAGCCCCAGAGAATCAGTATGCAGCAAGCTTAGGAAGAAAAAGCGGGGGGAGGGGAAGAATCTATTAGAAATATGCTTTGTTTTGAGTTCTCTGGCACCCAATCATACTTCTTAAGCCTTTACAAACTGGCAACTAGCAGCTGTCAGCTCTAATCATCCTGCATAATTGACTGAAACTTGCACATCAAGCCGATGAGGAAGGGCTGTGGAATGTGCTTGGCTCCCCAGAATGTTTTGTGAGCCAAAGGCCACACATAACAAGTGTTTGGGTCCTCAGCAGATCTTACTGAGAAGATCTCTTGGGATTTCATTGGAGGCCTGGCCTGGCCTGAGTTCAGCAACTCTTCATACTGAACCCCCAAACCATGGAAGTAACTGAGATAAATACAGGTAGTCCTCGATTTACAATACTAACTTTGCTTAGTGACAGTTCGAAGTTACAACGGCACTGAAAAAAGTGACTTGTGACCGTTTTTCACACTTGCAACCATTGTCCCATCCCCATGGTCACAAGATTTACATTTGGATGCTTGACAACTGGCTCATATTTATGACAGTTGCAGTGTCCTGGAGTCATGGCGATGACCTTCTGACAAGCAAAATCAATGACGAAACCAGATTCACTTAACAGCCGTGATACTAATTTAACAATTGCAATGATTCACTTAACAACGGTTGCAAGAAAAGTTGTAAAATGGGGCAAATCACTTAACAAAATTCTCAGCTAGCAACATAAATTCTGGGCTCAATTGTGGTTGTACGTTCAAGGATTACCTGTACCAAGGTCTGGTTTTACAGGTAGTCCTCAACTTAGGACCACAGATGGGACCAGGATTTCTATTGCTAAACAAAGTGGATACTGTTTACTGACAGTATACTGACAGTATTTACACCAAGACAAATTCCTTATGTATCCAACCACACTTGGCCAATAAAGAATTCTATTCTATTCTATTCTATTCTATTCTATTCTATTCTATTCTATTCTATTCTATTCTATTCTATTCAGTGAGTCAGGCAGGTTGTATGACTTTATTTTGCCAGGGTTGTTAAGCAAATACTGCAGTGGTTAAGTAAAGAATGAGGTCATGAAACAAAATTGGTTTTTTTCTTTGATTTTGCTTGTCAGATTTGATGGGAAGATTGCATGACCCTGGGATAGCACAACTGTTGAAAATACACAATGGTTGCCAAGTGCCTGAATTTTGATCGTGTGACTGTGGGGATGCGGCTGTAACAGTTATAAGTGGCATTGTAGCATCAGATAGTCACTAAACAAATGGCTGTAAGTCAAGTAGACTACCTCTTCCCAACCTTTCCAGTGTCGCCCCGACAGGAGGGCGCAGCGATAGTTCCATGCATGCAACCTAGATCCTGCACATACACAAATGAAACTTTGTGCACTCATTCGCCACTTTACATGTCCCGGTTCCCAACAGGCCATGGACTGGTACCGTCTGTGGACCAGGGGTTGGACATCTGCTTTACTGAATATACTTCTGCCCTGGTTATGCCCTATATGCTCCCCAGAATTCCTACATATATTTGTACTGGCCTTTGGTTTTCAGTCATAATCTACCCACTGAGACTTAGGCAGAAGGACTTAGAAACTGGTTCTGCACTACTAAATTCTAACTCAGTAACCAAAAACATTTGTGTCCACAGTAGAATAGTAAAATAATAAATAGCATTCCTATAATCTTTGGGGTAGCTATTTCCTGACTTGCCTTAAAGTGTGGGTGTCAAACTCGATCGTGTCACGTGACATATCAGGACATATCGCAATGCTTTTTGCCTTTGCGGAGCTGGGGTGGGCGTGGCCTGTGCGTGACGCAGCTGGCCCATGGGCTGCCAGTTGTCTGCACTGTTGACAAGTTACAACCCTAAATGGATCAGGATGGTGATGGTAACTCATGTTTTGACCACTCTCAATTTGATTACACAGTCTTCCAATATGAAATAGTATGCCAATTCAGAGCACCAGGCATTACTTATACAACATAAGACTGATTTACCTGCACCATCTGGCTGAGGTTGAATCTACCTGTCCTGTAAAAACATTGCAAGGAGGCCTGCTAATCTGAGGGTAAAGGGCAGAGGTGGTATTCAGCAGATTCTGACCAGTTCTGGAGAACCGGTAGTGGAAATTTGGTGTAGTTCAGAGAACTGGCAAATATCACCTGTGACTGGAGATTTTACAGCATCCTTCCCCTGCCACGGCCACCAAGCCACACCCACAGAACCAGTATTTAAAAAAATTGAATCCCACCACTGGTCAGGGGGCATGAATTGTATACTCCTATACTGCTCTATCTAGCTTCTTCTCTTTTGGCATTTCTCAAAGCCATTGAAACAATCCACCTCGCTGTTAACCAGAATCGATGGCCATCTTGGGTTTACAAAAAGAATTGGGTATTTTTTTTAAAAAAATACGTGTTTTCTCTTTATTTCTTTACTTTCTTGTCTGCCCCCACCCCGAATCTGTAGGTTTTGGCAGGTTGCCCACATTGATAAACAAATAAACAAACAAATGGAGTTGATATTTTCATCATGGGTTCTGGAGTTTTGGGGCCGTTAAAATGAGGGTGAGATTCAAACTTCACATTAAACCAAAAGAACTCAGAAGAAAAGAGTCTTAAAAACATTGATCTCCTTGGGGTCTAATCTTCTTTTTTAAATGGTAATTAACTTTTTTTTGGAAGCAAAATAAATAAATAAAAACAAAGCATTGTATGTAAACTGAGCGATGAATAAATTATAAATAATACATTACTTTGTGACATTGTTTCAAGGCAAATTCTGGCTAGGAATTATTAAATGACGTTTTGGAAATGGAGCTGCAGATATCATATACCCCTGTCCTATCATGCTACAATTTGAGTGTCGACTGATCTTGGGACTTGATTTTCACAACAGATAAAATATTTCTTGATGTTTTAGATGATGAACTTGTTGACTCTGCTGACATAAAATGTAGCAATGACAACCTATTGCTTTCTTGATAACACGGGGCTGACTTAATTGAAAGGTTGTGACTTGCTATGCGCTGCAGGCAAAGCTACCAAGTGGTTGAATAGGCAGCCATCTTCTTCAATTCATACACACATTGCCAAGACTTTGATGATTCATGTTTTATAGCTCTGTTTAAGCTATTTAATGTACAGGAACTGCCACGAATCCGGGAAAGATGGACTAGAAACCAGCTACTTCATTCCTATTGGCTAGTAGGAATTCAAGAGTAAATAAGAGGATAATTAGTCCCCTAATGGCAATAGATTGAAGACCTGCATATAGGGGTGCTCACCTGCTGCTGTTTTATTAGTGAGATTCATATGACTGCTGATTTGAAATTGTTTCAGGCTTTGTTCTCCAGGTTTCCTCCATCACAAAAGGGTCTTCTTTCATTCCTTTGTTTAGATGCGTGCCTGATGGTTTAAAGTGTGTGATTAACAAATGGGGGAGGGGAGCACTCAATGGCAGCTTCAACTGAGGCCATCATGTATCAAATGGCTCAGTGGTAGTTGGTTTGTTTTTCCTTGATTAAATAAAAGCCCTAGCGTAAGATTTCCCCAAAGTGTAAGCCAGGAGAGAGAGAAGTGCTGCATTCCCATCAAACTGGTACCAACCCAGCCCTGAAGTCAAGCTGACAGAACTGAGTTGCAAAACTATGGATGACTGCCAGATGCCTAGAATTTGAGTTTTATAGCAGTGCTTTGCTACCATTGAGTGAGTGTCTGTATTTCTGCAGCACGGATCTAATATAGCCCTGTTATAAGGCAAGATTATGCTGCCTGCCTCCGCTGGCAGGATTTTGAGGCAGCAGGCCCAGCTTTTGTTTTTCTGCTTTGCAAAAGGAAAGTTTCCTGGATATGATGACATCTTTCATCTTCCCTCAGTCATACCAATAGTGTTGGATCTGAATTGCTCACTTGCTTTTCCTGTTCCTCTGGGCCTAATCTGTAGTTTGAAGGGAGACAGCTGGTGCTGCCCCTTGCTCTTCACTTGCTTGGAGGGTGGGTGATTAGAGAACGGGAGCAAAGAGGAAGAATGCTCTCTAACTATGGGTCTGAACATCAGTCTGACAGTATTAATCCCCATTTCCAGTCCTGTGGGGATGCATTAATGAGTTGCAATTGCCAATTATCTCCGAACAGTTGGCACTTTCCCCACGTCTGGGAGTGTCACTTGGAGATTACACCTCAGAGAGCGTAAAGTCTTGGGGTATTTCTACAGCTTTCGCACCAGAGGATATTTGTCAATGAAAATCAGGCCCAAGAGGAATTCTGAGGCCAAAGGATCTATATGCACAGAGAGAGAGAGGATATCAGTCAATGAAAACAGTCTTGAGTACAGTCAGGGTAGATATAAAGCTGGTTGAAAGAGGCAACACCACTTGTTTTCTACCCCTTTAAAAAATTCCTCGAAAAGGCAGTACAATAAGAATCTATTTCAGACAAGGCTTGTCAGAGCAGTTAAGCAGCTTCACTTTTGTGGCTTTACTGATGATTTTGCATTCATTTGGGGGTAGTTCCCTGCCTCAGCTGATACCCTGATGCCAAAATACAAAATAAGCATTTTTGTTCACTAAAGTCTAACTTCAGAACAATATGAAGTAGCATATATTTGGAAGTTATGATATGAGCCTAACACACACACACACACACACACACACAAATATTCTTCTTGGTTGCTAAATATTAGGCTTTCTCCTATCAATTTTCCACCTCTCAAATTCAGAGGAATAAGTAGGTAGCCTGGATCTACCTGATGACCATTTCTTTCTTCCACCTATCTCCTGCACAGCTTTCTGATACCTGTGTTGGTGGGTCTCCTGGTACTATTCACTGGGGTTGCCTCCAGGTCTAACCCTCAAATCCTTAATGGACTTTGCCCACATAGAAACAACAAGGCACTATTAGTGGCAGGGAATAAGCTCATTACAAACTTGGGTTGTTTTTTGTGTGTGAACATGACGAGTGAGATGGTGTAGAGTCTGTAGACAAATACATTTGAATGTAGAGAGAATGTATTGAGCATAATCCTCAAGTACCTGTTATGAGAAGATTCTATCTTCTCAACATGATTACCATGCTTACATCAATACAGGTAGTCCCTGACCTACGACCACAATTGAGCCCAAAATTTCTGTTGCTAAGCAAGACAGTTGTTAAGTTAGTTTTGCCCAGGGTTGGGATTCTACCAGTTCAGCCAAACCCCTAGCTCCAATGATCAGCTGGTAGCAAACCAGTTTGCTGCGACGATCATGTGGGTCCGCTCCCCGCCCCCTGCGCTGTACTTACCTATATTCTTTCAGCTGATTCGCCCAGCAGAGCGGATTGCTGCTCCTCAGCTGAATTACTCCTCAGCAGTAAAATAGCAGGTATTTTTTTTCTGGAAGATATTCACACATGTGCTGCATGTGTTTGGCGCGCATGTGCGCACAAAGCTCATGATCACCAAACCAGTTGTTACACTGGCAGCATCACACCACTGGTTTTGCCCCATTTTTATCACCTTTCTTGCCATAGTTGGTAAGTGAATCACTGCAGCTATTAAGTTAGTAACACGGCTGTTAAGTGAATCTGGCTTCCTCATTGACTTTGTTTGTCAGAAGGTCCCAAAATGTGATTATATGACCCCAGGACACTACATCTCATATCAATATGAGCCAGTTGCCAAGGATCAGAATGTTGATCACATGACCCTGGGAATGATGCAACAGTCATAAATGTGAAAAACAGTCATATGTCACTTTTTTCAGTGGTCACTAAATGAATGGCTGTAAGTCAAGGATTACCTGTACATTTACCAGAAGATGAATGACCACCCTCCTCCCCCAATACTTTTCCCAACCCAATGGGCCCTTTGTGGGAGCGCAAATCATTACTGCAGTGAAATAAGAGGCAAGAAAAGTGCTTTGCTTTGCAGTGTCAATAGAATATTTGTTCCTTTGAAAAGAAACTTCTAAAGAAATTGTGTGGGACTTCTACTCAGCACTAAGGGAAGTAAAGAAGCATGGCTGGCTGTGGAATTCTGGGAGTTGAAGTCTACAAGTCTTAAAGTTGCCAAGGTTGGACACCCTTGCTGTAAAAGTGTCAGGTTTCCAAATAATGAAATCCATTTTAAAAGAAAAATAACTAAGTCCATCTTCAAAAAGATTTCTTTTATTTAGGAAAGCATCAAATTGGCAAAGTCCATGGTAATTCCGGATATGACCCAACCCGGAATTACCCCACAATGTTAGAAGTTAGAAACATCCCCCAAAAGTCACATTCTCCAATAGAAGTAATTCAACGTTGCTTGATGTCATAATTCTCCACCTCCAAAGGCCCAAAGCCCGGACAGCTCATTTCCCATGGGAAAGAAGATCACCTAGTCATAACACTCTTTTTATCTCCATTCCTCCCACCTTAGGAATGTGTTAAGCCCGAAACCCTTCCCCCCATTACTGCCACAGAGAGAATAAGAAAAAGAATATATACTAAGACAAACTAAAATTTGGAAACCCCTGCGTGGGGCCTCAGAACTTGGAAAGAAAATGGAAACAAGGCTCTCTAAAAAAATTAAATAAAAATGAACTCTGGGTCGTATCCAGATATGAGTCATAGCCCTTGATTCTCCATATAAGTGAAAGAGTAAAGCTGTATTCTTGCACAGAGAAGGAACTCTACAAAGTTTAAAGGTAAAAGTTTCCCTGTCCAGTTGTGTCTGACTCTAAGGTACAGTTGCTCAACTACGTGGTCATGTGGCCAGCATGGCTATATGCCAAAGGTGCATGGAACGCTGTTGCCTTCCCACTGAGCAATCTGCTCACATTTGCATACTTTAGAACTGCTAAATAGGCAAGAGCTTGGGCAGGAATGGGAGCTTACCATGTTGCGCGACTAGGGCACAGCTCTCTAGAACGTCCACTCACTTCTCTTCCATTTAATTATTCCTGTTCATACTAGTGGAAATGCCATTTGAGGTGTCCTGGATTGGAAAATACAGGGAGCTAAGCATGGGTTTGCGTAGAGATTTATTGTCATGGTGATCTAAAATTATAAACAGCGTTCCAGCTTTGCACAAGCTACTGAGCAATATCCCTTTCATAGTCAAAAAAGGAAGAAACAAAGGGTGAGAGAGAGGGAGGGATTTGCTGGCCATGTGAGTTGTCCCCATCACGGCCTACCTTTTTACACCTTTGAGTTCAGGTTTTGACATGGTATCCCCAGAAGAGAGAATATTGCGACTTTGACGGGGGGGGGGGGAGTTGCTGGATGGAGAGCTCCCTGTCCACCATGCTACTCTTCACTTACATCATAATCTGAGAGAACAATGTCAGCCCCTGGCAATCACTCCAAAGAGAGACCCATGCTTGAGTAGGAACTATCCTTTGTAAGAGAATTATGTGTGGACTTTAGGGCAGCTGTGACAGTGCATGCTTTCTTTATAGACACACTTAATGTTGCCATGTTGCTATCAGGAGCTTCAATCACAATTTCTCATCTATCTCTCTCATCCTTCAATGGAATATTCAGCCTGAGTGGCAGGTTTTTTTTAAAATAGTAAGATAAAATGTATTGAACGCAGGAGCAGGGTACTTTAAAGTGTTTAAAGCAAATAAGAATTATGCAAATGAAATTTACTGGTTTGAACCAATGTTAAAAAGTTGATGGAACATGTGGAGATGCCTAAATTAACCTCTGTGATTAGAGAAAAAAATAATATCTACATTTATGGCTGACTGGAAAGCTCTTATAAAATTCTAGCACAAAACGGAAAAATGCACTTATGATTTTTGGTTTAGATGGTTAGAAAAAATCTGGATAATAGAATAAGTTTCTTTTGTAATCATAGAGTAAGAGATAATTTTATAATTGCCCTTATATTTGCTGCAAAGGAAATCAGAAGCTTTTTTTCTGTTTCTTTTTATTCTTTATTTCTGCGGTTGTTCCTTTTTTCTTCTCCCTTTGCTGCTTTTACTCTTTATTAGGTTGTGTTAGTTCTTTATAAAATGTTCAATAAAAAGTATTTTAATAAAATGAAGCAACATTAAAAACGGAATGGTGTTACCAAGTTCCAGCATTTGATTTCAAAAGAAAAGCAGCATGGTTGGTAGGGCTGAAATCTTTACAAGTCAAAAGATGGGCGTGTATGGCTGCCGGCAGATAAATAATTATGATCAAGAATAATCTTAATCATCAGTCTGTGCCTGTATACGTTCAATTTTCTCCCAATTTGTGGGCTCCCAGAGGCATTAGGCTCTCATAAACTGTAGCAAATAAGATCAATCATACTGATGGCAAGTAACAATGGAAGTACAAATCTATAGGTCATCAAGTGTAGAAAAGGTGCATAAAGGAAAGGTGTGAATGTGTGTTATCATACTTGGAGGGAGGGAGAGGCTTCAACTTGAGTGCAGAATTACATTCCACCATATCTTTTTTCAAAGTCAAGTCACCTTGAAGTCAAGCTTGACTCTTGGTGAACTACAGTACATACATGCAGTTTCTTTGGTAAACATGGAAGCAGTTTGCCGTTGCCTTATTTCAGGGTGTTTTGTTTTGACTTTTAACTCTAGATCACAGCCCTGGATGATGCCATCCAGGTACTAACCAGAGTCAACCCTGCTTAGCTTTCTAGATCAGCCAACATCAACAAGGTATAACAACCTAATTGGACTCTCCTTTTACTGAACCTGCCAAATAATAAACAAAAGAAAAAGGCTTTTTGTTGTTAGTATTGATGTTAAAAAGGGACATATGACCTGCCAGTAGGTGTCAAGTAGACAGGTCAAATTTGAGGGGGTTACGTTGCTTCTGAATAAGTAGTAAGCGATGCTCTTTGGGGTTCTGTAGCAAAAGACCAGCAGGGTCTGCACTCCTTGTCCCCTTTTCTCTTTGGTTACCTTGGTGATATGCAGGGAGCTGTTGCTAAGCAACAGTTTCAAGTTAACACAGAGAGAGAGCAAGAAAAGGCTTTAGCTGTTTTTGTGTATGGCCGTCTGCATTTACCTTGATGCTCAGATGCACAAGGTAAGGGCAGTTCAGTCAGAAAACCTTAAAAAAGCAGGATTCAAATATAGAGAAACTGAAGGAGAAGAAAGCTTTCACTACTTCTTCCACCCCACTACTGGATTGGAAGGGGAGGAATTGGTTTATATGTTACAAATTGTGCTAATACTCCCTACAAGCGGTAATGTTTTGAATGTGTGCTGACTTGTAGTCATTTCTATTACCATAGCAACTTCCCACGCCCCCCCAGAAAGTATCCCTCAGAATCCTGGTTTTAAGGTTGTTGGTTTGTCAATGTAGGTCCCTCATGAACATCCACATGTCCAATATAACAGTAACCAAACCCATTTTCCCAGGAGACCACAGACAATAGCCAACCATTTTAATGCCAGAAATAACTCGTTAGAACAATATTTTGTACAAGGAGGGCAGGGCTGGAATAAGGTTTTAGATTTGATTCAAGCCATTCAGAAAACTCATACTTGTCTTAGCTTTCATCCAAATCCACTAGGTTACCTCAGGAATTTGGAAAGTATTGGATATATGTTCCATATTTGTATTTAGATTTATGGTGCTATATTCCAGGAAGAGATTTCCTTTGCATGTCAGCACAACTTCCTTCTGGTCAGGCTTACTTTGAATTTCTTCTGCCTCAGATCTCATATTGAAGTTAATTCTTGGGAGCTAGGCCGGATGTGATTGCAAGTCTACTTAGTGCCAATCTCACTTTTTCCTTTTGTAATTTAAGCATTCAGTACATTCTCATGAGAATTCACATAGCACTCATGGAAAAACATGGATTGCAGTCTGGTTCTGCTGTTCCCATTTCTCCCAACGCAATAACAGTAGCATTTAAACTTATACACTGCTTCACAGTGTTTTACAGCCATCTCTAAGCGGTTTACAGAGTCAGCCTATTGCCTTCAACAACAATCTGGGTCCTCATTTTGGAAGGAGGGAACCTTGAGTCGGTCAGGATCAAACTGCTGAACTACTGGCAGCTGGCAGTCAGCAGAAGCAACCTGCAGTACTGCATTCTAACCACGGCGCCACCATGTACTGTCCAGTGTGCTTATTTTTCAGGCTAGTGGTCTTCCCAATTCTGAGCATGCTTAAAACCTTGGTACATTAATGTTTAGAAATAAGGACAGTGTGGTTTGAAAATAAATACAAATGACCACATAGCCCAGAGTGCACGTAACTACAACTGACAGAATGATGGCAAGAATGATAGTTGGTTTTAAAAATAGCTGCGGAGTGAACTTCAATGACTTCAGTGGCTGCAGTAAACTCTTCAAAATGTATTTTGCATACAGAGAATTCTGCAGATGGCAGGGTAAGGTTGGTCTACTTCCACTGCTGGGCATCTTACATGAATATGCAAATAGCGGAGCCATGTTGCAGAGATGTTTCAATGAGTTCTGGGAAAGAACATGGATGCACACATGCCTTCCTGGTTACAGGATGGGATTTTGCTCAATGGTTCGTGTATTTTACATCTATAAAGTCTTTTGCCCTCCAGATGTTCTAAATGCTATCATTTCTACATCTTTTATAATTAGCCACATTGGCTATGGCTAATAGGATTTGACGTCTGAATTATCTGAATCAAATTGCTTACCTTGACAGATGAGAAAACATAAATCTACATGTTCGGTGCTGATAGGCAGACCGTTGTCTGCATGCTTTTTTTCTTCATTCTGTTACTAATTTCTAAAAACAGTAATACTGGATGAAGAAAATTCTGTTTGGAAGCCTATGTTGTCTGACTTCTAATCCTTCTGCAGATTTGTTTTAGTGAAGAAAAATAGTTTTATATATACTCAGAGACTTCCTCTTCAAGCTTAAACAATTTAAGGGACACAAATGTAGTACTACATGAGCCACGATGGCTCAGTGGTTAGAGTGCAGTACTGCAAACTACCAGGCTCAAGGTTGACTCAGCCTTCCATCCTTCCGAAGTCAATAAAATGAGGAGCCATATTGTTGGGGGCAATATGCTGACTCTGTAAACTGCTTAGAGAGGGCTGTAAAAGCACTGTGAAGCGGTATATAAGTCTAAGTGCTTCTGCTATTGCTACTAAGATCTAGTTAATTTTAGACATTTATCTGGTTTGTTTCTCCTTCTATTTATGGCAACTTTTCTCTTTAATTTGCTTATCTATCTATTGCCTCTTTATCTCTCCTCATACCATTTCTGCATAAATGTCAGAATTTGCAAATGCCTTTCCTTCCACCCATTCAGTAAGTAACTGAATGCGTTGGAAATTTGGTAAAGCTAAACCTTGGCCACCAGCAATGAAGTAATAGCCAAAACATGTCTCTCAGCAGCTTTTCCAAGGTATCAACAGAAACACCTGCCTCTAGTTTCATTTTGTGCATTCCTTGCCACTCAAACCTCTTCTTGAGAGGACACATTATGCCCCGTTGAGTGCATCCATTTTCTCTGACACTTGTCCCAAAAACTCTGGAAGGAGTTTGCACACCCAGTTGCAGCTGCCTTTCCTGTTCTTTCTGGCCTGCTGAAAGTAGCACAAAGAGCCGACTGTTGTGCGTGGGAGAGCTGAAGGGTTGAGTTGAGTTGTCCCTCCAGAGCAGCTGATGAGACATGAGGAGAAGGACCCCATTGCTGTGTTTCTCTTTAGCATTCCTGCCATCACACTGAGCCCACAATCAAGTATTTGGTCCTGAATTTCCTGTCTGCTTAAAATGAGGATCTCGTAAAGATGTTATTTGACTTTGTGTGGAGATCAAGAGGGAAGGGCCTGTCTTGTTGGGTGGGTGTTGATGGGAATGTAATATCCAAAATCTGAACTGCGAGCCAACATAGTTCACATTAAAATTGTCTTTTACGGTGATTGAGATCTTGCTGCGTGAGTGCTGACAAACACTATTTGCTGAAGCTTCTACCTGCAGTGTGGGAACAGCCACAGCTGCCTCTCACAGCTGTTGTATGAACTGTAGAATTATACTTAACTATTTATTATTAATCTATGTGTATCTCTTTTTTCCCCTTCCTTTTTCTTTTTAGAGGCTGTGGCAAATAGCCAAGAATGGACTCTTAGCCGCTCTATCCCTGAGCTACGCTTAGTAAGTTTGTTCTCCTTTGTTCCTAGTTTGTAACTGACTCATGTCACCACATGCAGCACTTCAGGACAATAATCTGTCCTCTGAGGTTTTTGTAAATGACCAGTCAACTTGATGGAGTTACTTCAGAGATAGGACTCTGTGACCCTTTTGGAAGTTGACCTACAACTCCCAGAAGACCTAGCCAACAAGGGCAACAGTGAGGACTGCTGGGAGTTGTATTTCAACAGGAATCTAGTGAGCTGCAGATTCTCCAATTTTGTCTAAGGAAGTGACACAAAACAATTATTTAGTATTTATTTGATTTGTCAATCACTTACAAGATACAGGTATAAGAATAAATATAATTTTGAATACATGAGATAGATACTTATAAGAAAAATAAAAAAAATAGGACAGGGACAGTAGGCACGATTGGTGCACTAATGTGTGCCCCCTACAGGCCTCTTAGAAATGGGTGAGGTGACCAGTAGACAATCTAAGGTTAAAGTTTTTGGGGTTTGGGGAAGAAACCACAGAGTCAGGTAGAGTATTCCAGACATTGA
>JANHFN010002101.1:129168-142299 GCA_032468175.1 Toxicocalamus goodenoughensis
CCAGGTGCCCAGACCACAACAACAAGGGATAGCGGACCCTGCTATTATGCGGGACAAACGCTGAAGAAAAAAAAATATCAATTGATTTACCGTTCTATTTAAAAAGACTCTGAAATATGTGCCGTACAATTGAAATTCTGTGCACTCAGATATTTTCATATATATTCTTAAATTATACGATAGTTTCCACTTGTGCTAATTATGGATAGCTCTGTACTGCAAAGCGTCTTCACTTGTATGTGATCACTGGAAATCCGTGTGCAGTTTATGAGGTTCTGTTAGGTGGCTGATCTGCAATCCACTCATAAAAAGAAGCGATCTACTTCCATTTCCTGAATACGAGCATAATAATAACATACTGTATGTAGATTCCTGACTGTTCTGTAGTGGGATTAGAGACCTCACTTTGATCTAGGAACTCCATTTAGCATTCAGGACATCTGCACCTACTTAACAATGACCCAGTGCCCTAGTATTTTCCAGACACTGAAGTGGGTTTGGTAATGCCTTATAAAGGCTTTGACTTGGATGCCTTCCAAAGAAGCCAGTATGATCCTTCAAGGCAGATTGCATAGAAACAAAATTAAGTCCAAGCAGGTTTATTATTTCTAGGTCACACATCCACCTGTGCCAAAGTGCTGCTGACAAGTTCGAAAACTCAGAGCAGGGATGGGCTAGCAGATATGTGTCTCACTCATGCAAAGCAAAAGTATGCTGTCCTTTTTACTGGTTCTAGGGTAGCCTTAGGTACACATATTTTAAATGCTTACAGCATGAGAAATAATGCAAGAATGGAATGTGTCTTCGTTTGAACGAAGTCAATGAGGCTTGGGTGTTAATAAAGCAGAGAAATAATTTTTATCGCACATTCTGCAAGACCGTTTGAAGAAACCTCTGTTGATTACACTGCATTTCTTTCCACCTGAAACACGGAGGGGGCATTGTTTTTTATTTATTTATTTATTTTCCATTCAGACAAAATCAGTGCCAGCAATCCACGTGTGATTGAAGATTCCCGAGCCCGGACTTTATGTACAGAAATGCGCCGTTGCCTCTACTATGAAACCTGTGCCACTTATGGGCTAAATGTTGATCGGGTCTTCAGTGAAGGTGAATATCTACCTAGAATGTATTCTGAGTTGGTAGAAGAGAGGGAGGCCAGGCTGTATGTCATGGCAATAAAAACAGGGGTGTGTGAAAAGAAACATTCTTCCCAGCATATAAACTTTGAAAGTAGTATGGCAAGTGGAATGTATCTTTAATATTTTACTCTAGATGTGATAGGTTCCTATTGTCTGCTGCAGAAATGAGAAATCATATTAGCAAGGCACACACGCTCAATAGTACTGGCACACTTTCTGCCTCTTTAGATTTTTCTACTGGTGTTTAAATTTGTGTCATCCGTTAGCTTAAGTTTGCATGATGGGTTTCTGATGTCCCTTCCCTCCCCCCAAAAAAGTATGCTTAATTTGTTGTTTCCAAGAAGTTGCTTCTCACCATTCTGAGCATGGGAAAAGTTCAACACGCATGATACAACTCGACTGTGAGAGTGTGAACCTGACCTAGAGCTGCTCCTTCTCTTCTTGTGTTGAGTTCTCACTCTATCGGCCCCCTGAGAATTATCACTTTCAACAACCAAAGGCAAAGGGGGGGGGGCTTGTGGAGGAGTTCAACATTTTCAGAGGAAATGCTTTGTGTCATAAAATATTGAGGCAAGATGCTAATGCTGGACATGCAGGGCCTTCAGACTGACAGTTGCAGAGATAAGAGACTGGGGATAAGTTACCGGGGTTTCATTCCTGTAATGGTTGTTCTGCTGTTTTCTGAGTGCTTTTGGTTTCAAAATGTCTATAAAGTGCTAGAACAATCAGCTTGGTATTGTAAAGCAGTGGCCCCCAACCTTTTGGGCACCAGGGACCGGTTCTGTAGAGAGAGATTTTTCTGCGGCCTGGAGGGGGGCGGGCGTAGTTTCGTGTGCTGCCTGCATCCCGCAGATGGGGCTTCTCTTGATTGCACGACCCAATTTTTGGCATGCCACATTCCATAGATTGGGGGTTGAGAACCCGTGTTGTAAAGGATATGAGAGTTGCATATTTATGGTTCAACCCAGGATTGCAGGGAAGAACATCTTCAGAATGTGTCTATGTGAGTGAGGCTAAACACACTGTGTCTTATTTTAACCTGATCATTATCTTCCCATCAGGGACTTTTCACAGAAAGACACATATGATCCGCCCCATGCATATGACTATGTTCTCACATATGTCCCTCTGGTACAAGATCACAACACATTGAAGTGATAATTGCTGGATGGGTTCACAGTGAGTGGGTGGAGTATCAAAAATGTGTTCAGTTTGTGACCTGGTCTTTAAGGGGGGCGGGGAACAATAATGGGTTGGACAGAATCTCAATTCTCTTATGACAGATCTCTCCATTGCTCTTGGATGGGGCACTTGGAAAGCCTCCACCACCATTTGACTTTCCTACCCCCTCTCTCCCTCCCCATTCCAGTTGCCCAGAAGATTGTGAATTTGAAGAAACAACAGCAGCTGCTTGCATCCTGCAAATCTTTGCCCAGCACACCCAGCCATTCAGCCGTTTCTACACCGGTGGGTGGCATCTACTTTCTACAAACATAGGCCGTATTTTTTTTTCTTCTTTTCAGGAATCATGTTTCTTTGGAAAGGGTGTAAATGTCCCAGGTTCTTAGCATCTTAGAAGGAAGAAGCTGGCTTGTTGTAAAGACAGTGGGTTCTCTTCTCAGAGATTTAAATCATTTCCATGTGGGGCCTCTGCAAAAGGTGAAAAGGGGTCCAAACGTTAGAGAAATGTCTGCCTATAGTGCAATTGCAACATCAGCCCAGTTGCTCAGGCAAAATAATGAAATAATTTGGAGTGGAGCATTGTGGCTTTGCAACGGACAGATTGCATGTGGACTACAAAGAATTTGGATCAAGTAATATAGCTACTCATATGTGGGAAATATCCTTAAAAGTTAGCTGCCATAATACCAATTAGGTAAAACTTGAATCAGAGATGCTGAATGACTTTTTAAAAAATTAAAGATTAAAAAAATGTAAATCAATTTTGGGATTAATGTAAAAATATTTAAAACAAACAAAATCAAAAATCAAAATTGATATCTTGCAGTTCATGGATCATCCCATGGAAATCCTTCTTTAAATTGTCTGTCTGGCAGATGGGAAGAATAACAGGGTTAACAAAGATTGTAGTGTTGATCAAGGGTTGTTCTAGGGTAAATCTATGCAATATGTAGAGATGTGAAGGCTTGAAGGAAAATAGAAGTAGGAGAAAAAATGCTGGATTTTTTTTCCTTCAAGAGGAGTGAATGAAAGGAAGATCAAAAAGTGCAGGAGTATTTTCCCTTTACCCTTCCAGTTTTGCTTTTGGCTTGTTAGAGGTGTATTGCATCTCTAGCTTTATATCACCATTTGAAGAACCCAACTAAAAGAGAGAGAAACTCCCATAGAGATTTGTACAGCCAAAGATACCCAGAGATGGAAGACCAAAGAAGAAAAATAATGCCTTAAATAGCTTCCCTTTTTCCAAACAAGCTGGTATGGGCCTAACTTGCCCTGATCCTGTGCAAGGTCAAAGACAGTCATATTTATTATGAATACACTATTAAAGCAGACATCATTTTCCATTCATATATTGTTGTTAATATTATTATAAGGCTGCCTGTCAAACACTTAAGGCGGGACCTACTAAAACCACAATATAAGAGTAAAGAAGAGCCCAACCAGCAGTTTCTATGCAAAGTTAATGTGACAGTCCCTGGCTTTTAGATATTTTGCCTTTGGTTCAGTGGCCATTCTATGAGAGCAGATGCCTTGGTCTGCCTTTTCTCCCATGGGGCAAGGATGGCCTATTTCTGGGCTCCATGGGCTCCAGAGCAACAGGCAGGAACCACCTCCAACCCATTAGTCTGAAGACATGAAGGAATAACAAAAATGATAATGATGGCAGGAAATGCTTGATTACATGCATTTAATGCATATATTCTTGGGTTCAGGCAGCAGACAGAATGGCTGAACATATTTTGGGAAGCAGCTCTACCTTTTTAAGACATGATCATACCAAACAGAGTTTTGGCAAATGACAGATGAAATGTGAAAATACTATACAGGCAGTCCTCGACTTACAACAGATCATTTTGTGGAGCGTTCAAAGTTACAACGGGACTGAAAAAAGGGGCTTACAACCATTTTTCACAACCTTTGTAGCATTCCCCCATGGTCATGTGATCAAAATTCATATGCTTGGCAGATGGTTCTTATTTATGACCGTTGCTTTGTCCCAAGGTCATGTAATTCCCTTTTGCGACCTTCTGACAAGCAAAATAAAGGGGAAGCCCGATTCACTTAACGACTGGGTTACTAACTTATCAATGGCAGGGATTCCCTTAAGAACTGTGGCAAGAAAAGTCATAAAATGGGGCAAAACTCACTTAACAGATATCTCACTTAACAACAGACATTTGGGACTCCATTGGGATCGTAAGTCAAGGACTACCTGCATTGCACTAGGACTGTTGTACCTTATGACTATTACTAAGTGTGGTACCTGATGACTCTTGACAAATGTGTATTTTCTTTTATGTACACTGAGAGCATTTGCACCAAGACAAATTCCTTGTGTGTCCAATCCCACTTGGCCAATAAAGAATTCTACTAGGTTACATTTGATGATTACCTGAGAGCAAATGCTCATGGATATTCAAAACGAAGTCGAACTACGTGTGAACACCTAGCAATCAGGATGGTCACTTTCATAGGGGTACTCTCCTCCTTCCCTTAGGCAGTTAGTCTTTCTGGATTCTTTTCTAGGCGAGTAATGGTGGCCATACAAGCGACTACTCTTCATCCCTTCCTTCCACACCCAACATCAGTCATCGGGAGCTGCGCAATGAGGCTTCAGCTATAATTGGCACCCCCAGCTCCTTGCAACGTGGGACCAAACGCCGGACCAGCCTGTTCACTGTGAGTTTCTCCCAGAAGCGCATCAGAACAGAAGAATAAGGAGAGAAAGCCAAGGGCTGGATGGATGATCTTAGTCAGGTCAAACAAGACACAGCCATGATAAGATTCCAACTGTTCATTGATTTATCCAGGGTGAAGAAAAGCTGCTTTCCTCTCCTACTCATTTAGATCTCTGCCTGCGTTCTTGTAGATGGCAGTTTCCAATCTTGATAGCTCTTTTTCTTGATTCTCTGTTCTCCCAATCCTCTTTTCAAAGATGATCTAATGATAGACAAGCTCAGCAGCTGAGATCTCACAACAAAGTCAGTTACAAACATGCTAAGCTTGACCTGTCTTAATTTTGGTAAGATTTGTAGAGTATCGTACAAGCCCAGCCTGTTTGTCTACTTTATTGTTCAGTGTGTAGCACACACCAAAAAAAATGTTGAATTGACTAATCAAGTATGATGTGAAGTTGTTGCCATCATTCCTGGGACCCAAAATGTTTGAAGCCTCTTTCTTTAATACCTCTTAGCCTGTTCCTAGCTTGGTGCCTTTTAGAGGTCAGATTCCTGTATCTGGGATGCTTATTATTCAGTTAAAGCAGTACCTGTTTTTAAAAATTGTTCCTGGGACACGTGGCAGTTCTCAGATTCTTCTCAGGAGGTCTCGAGAAAGAGATAAATAATGCTGAAGATTAAAAAAAAGTACTTTTACTGATATAGCAACTTTCTCATTACTATCAATCTCTTTCTCTGCAATGCACGTCTATTGATGAGTGTTGGGTATATTTTGGGCAATTCACATAAGCTAGTGGTAGACAAGTAAATATTATGCCCAAAGCATGGAGGAAGGGGAGATGTTTATCAAAGAAAGTTTCCGTAAAAACAATTTGTAACTTTGCGCTCTAAAAAGTATCCTAAGACTACAGCCACTACATACACACACCTAAGATTAAGTCTTGCTGAATCCCAGTGAAAAGAAAACCAAACAGATTTCAATAGGAACCGACACATTGAAATCTCAGAAGTTGGCAATATATGCACCATTTTCAATTCCCATCGTTCTCTTCACTTTCAAGTGCAGCTGATGGTGAGAGGTAGTGAGACTTGTTCCAGATCCAACATCTAGAGAATCACACATTGCTGGTTTATAAAATGTTTGAGTTAAGATGATGCTGTTTTTAAGCTAGGGAAAATCAACCTGACGTCCTCTTTTAGCTAAGGGCTAATGTAATCCAAAATTCAAACATCTATATTATTGTATTACAATGCGGACCCCATTTTTATAGTGCTTCAGTTGGAATTATTTTTTATAGAAATGTCTCCTGTTAAAGGGTACCAAGACAGCCTTTTTGGGCACTATATAGATTTGTGTAGTGATGGCTTGTTCAATAAATCATGGTTAAATAAAGCATAGTTCAGGGCATTTCATAAATAGCAACAGCACTTAGATGTCTATACCACTTTATAGTGCTTTACAGCTCCCTCTAAGCGGCTTACAGAGTCAGTCTATTGCCCCCAACAATCTGGGTCCTCATTTGACCCACCTTGGAAGGAGGGAAGGCTGAGTCAACCTTGAGCCTGGTGAGATTCAAATTGCCCAAGTGCAGTCAGCCAGCAGTCAGCAGAAGTAGCCTGCAGTACTGCATTCTAAGCACTGCACCATCACGGCACCATCCCTAGGACTAAAGAAGGGCTCGTTGGTGCTCTCTGAGCTGGCTTGTTTTCTTGCAGACATTTCATTACCCAAACTAGGGGACATCATCCGTGCTAGTAAGGAATGCTGTTTGCTGTCAGTTTATATTCTGATATCTTGCCTATCTGTGTGGGTGGGGGCGGTCTTAGGCAGTGGTGATATTCCTTTTTTTTTTAACTATCGGTTCTGTGGGTGTGGCTTGATGGGTGTGGTGTGGCTTGGTGGGCGTGGCTTGGTGGGCATGGTAGGGGAAGGATACTGCAAAATCCCAATTCCCTCCCAACCCCACTGACCTGCTTTCCAGCTCCGTTCTCTTGTGCAGGGCAACCAGAGAAGACCCAGCCAATCAGCTGGGACTCGGGAGGCAGAGAATAGACGGGGGCGGAGCCAATCAGAGGTGGGATTTGCCGGTTCTCTGAACTACTCAAAATTTCCACTACCGGTTCTCCAGAACTGGTCAGAACTTGCTGAATACTACCTCTGGTAGATATGACTTGAACTCTTTTTTGAACTGTCTACTACCTTTCTAGACAAAATATTTTTTTAAGAATCTAAAGCTGTGCCCATAATATTTTTACTTTAACTTGCATAATAATATATTATTCAATTCATGCAGGTATTGCAGTATGGAACTTAGCTCCATCTTGTGTCACCTTAGCAACCTTCAGAGGCATTTCAATTCCCAAAGTTATCATGCTGTCTGGGGAGTTGAGAACTACTGATCTAAGCTATCATTATCAGATCATTCCACAGAATCCCAGTGAGCAGGTCAGTACTAGAAGAACACATCTTGGGTTAAGCTGAACAAGTATGAAATGCCACCAACACCCCCCCCCCACAAAAAAAAAACTATTTGAAGCAAGTAGCCAAGATTGCTGTACATAACTTTTAAAAATGTGGGGTTTTACAGACCCACAAAGAAATCTTATTTACTACAGTGAAAGCAGTCTGGGGCAATAATCATCAAAGTAACATTTACCCCTTAATAACTGTCTATTTTTATACTGGTGCTAGAGGTTAATAGCACTGTTATTTACTTCTCTGCCAAGAAATACTGAAGGATGTGAAATGTAGCAGTCTATAAAGCAGAGCCATCAGATAAATAACATTCATATTATTCCCTGACAAATTCTTTTGCAACACAGGGATATAAATAACTCTAAGAAAGCAGTTTCTGCATTACAAGTTTACTGATGTGTAAAATGTAATTTTAAAAAGAGCCCAAAGCTCCAGAAGCATGACACATTGCAATCTGATATATAGGAGGAGACCTATAGCATATTTACCACCTGTGAGGGGAAGAACATGGGAAAGTGAGACATCTCTGCAGAAATATTTCAGCATGGTTGGTAAAACTGCATGGAGAGATACAACTGTATTGGTGCTTATTTTGGCTAGCAGCTTTGTTGGCTGATGGAGATTTTGTTTATATTTGTTTACAACCAAACATAAATAAAAGTTGTGGCACTGAGGCTTCTATCACACCATATTAGGGTAATTGGGCATATAAGTTAATGTTAAGCATGACACTAATAATTTGAAAGAATCAGAGGTTAGCAGGACGGCTCCTCTTGGCTGTCCTTGGGAGAGGAAAAGGGGTCACAGCCTGATGGAGGAAGGGCTGGCATTCCTCGCCGCCCACAACAGGACTCGCGCGAGGTCCTGGGAGAGTATGGCCATCTCTTGGGAATCTGATTGGGCTCCAATTTCACTGGGCAGCACTTGAGAAGCAGACGGATGGAGGCGAGACAGCTTGGAAACCAACTATCCTACGAGACTTTTCCATGGAAAATAAAGGCCTTCCTGGGTCTCCTGAGCGCAATGCCTGGCCAGGATGGTGGCCGTTGTTATCCCAGGGTATCAGAAGGGCAGAGGGGTGAAATCTGGGTCATGAATTATTCAGGACTCACGACTGTCCAACCAAATGTTTACTGGTGGACAGTAAATGCTGGTGTGAGAGGAGAAATCGAGTGCCAGCAAAGCAGGTTTTGCTCCTGCCGCAGATTTATATCTATGAAAACACTCAGGAGGGAGGGAAGAGAATGGAAAACGGGGTCCCTAAAGTGCTTTGGGACTCTCTGAAATACTCACATGTCTAAGGAGCAGCCGATGAGCTTAGAACAGAATAGAGCAACGTCCTCCTTCTATTTATCTCAATCCATTTCAGACTAATATGGAGATGAGCAAAGCGCTTCTCCGGTCCCTCCGCCATTTGGAGAGAAGCTTCCAGCCCTGGAGAGCTCACAGGGCCTCCTTCCCAGCCGAGGAAGCCAGGAGAGCCATATCGAACTGGAGCCTCAGAGGGAAATTAAGGCATGGGAATGGAACCGCAGAGAATGGAACCCGTGGAGCCAGCCCAAGGCCCAACTGTGATATCTCAGAGGCTTAAAGCAGGTTTGTGGTTGGGTGTCTGCTCCTTTCAGAAAAAGTTGGGGGGGGGTTTCTAAGGTTGATAGGGAGTGGGGGGAGGCCATGTTCTGTACATCCCTCCTCCAGGTTTCCAGACCCTGCTCTTCTTAGGGGCTCCAACTTTCAGTGCCGAGACCCTGGCCAACTTTGAGGCCGTCCAACTTCTATCTTCCCAAAGAAAAAACAGAGTTTTCAACGTGGCGATTCTACGACTCCAGATCCCAACGTTTAAAGAATAGACACCTCCGCCTCACCTACAGCCCCCTGTCCCTAACCCTTCCCTTGGACATTCTCCTTCTGGGGCTCCCCCTGCAAAGGGCCTGGCACAAGGACGGCCAGACCTGAGTCAATCCGTAACGAAGAGTTGATCCCTGGCCAGGATGTGTGGGAAGAGAAGAAAACCACCTGGTTTGGAGGGAAAGAAACCCTCGGCAAGGGGGCCCCTCTCAAGGGGGCCCGCGTGGCTTTTCCAGGAGCAAGTCAACCGGCCTGGCTCAGGAACTCTCTTTTGATCTGGGAAGGTCCAACCTTTGGCCGGCCCTCCAAAGAGGCTAGAAGCAACCCTGAGGGCCCTGGGCCGTCTCCTGGTCCCCTCCCAGGGGAAACCCAACCCCCCCCCGCCTCTTGGCCGCATGGAGGAGGGGGGAGCTTGGGGGTTGGAGAGCCTCGCTCCCCATGTCTGCAGAGCTGCACCAACAAAAGCCCTTTGTGAAAGGGGGCCATTATGCAGCGGCTGAGGCAGGCGTGGGCCGGCTTCGCTGCCAGGAATTCCAAGCCGCGTTTCCAGAGGCCTCGGGTCACTCGCAGCAGCGCTGATGCAGAGTCCCTTTTGGGGTAAGACTGGGGAGGGGGTGAAGAAATCTTTCGAGGAACCCACAAGCGGTGCGTTTATCCCCATTCTAAGCCTTGCGGGGCCAGGCCTGTCCAAGGGGATTGGGCAGAGGGAGGCGGCTGTGTTGGGACCAGTCCAGGGGAAGGGGAGGAGGTGGGCTCGGTCCCCTGTTTCCCATCATGCAACGGGCTTGGGAAAGGAAACATCCTTTTCCAGGAGGGCAAGCAGGGACCCCCATTTAAGGGAAGGCAGGGCCCCCAACCACCCTCGGGAGAAAAGCCTTGCCGATAACGAATGTGAGCGGGAGGGGAGAGCCAACCCTCCCCCCACCCAGCAGAGACCCTGCCGTGAAATAAGAGCGCGAGGCAGCAGAGCTCAACCCTTCCTCCTTTGCAGGCCGAGGGTCCTGCGGGCCTCAGCGCCTGATTCCAAGGGTCAGTCTGGATCCCGAGGGAGCCCAGTGGCCTGAGACTGGGAGCCTTCTCCCTGACCATTAGCCCAGTTGGCCATGTACAATGGATGCTAGAGTAGTCCATTTGCAGCCCAGTTCAGCCTCAGAGGGCAGGACTCACTTCCTAAGCACCCATATTTGCCATTAGGGCAGGTGTTTCTGCCTCTACCTGTGCCGGCTGGCTGGTCCCACAGACAAGGAAATCCCCCCCCCCATGCCAAGCCCAGGCAAGGAGGTGTGGAGGAGGGGCTCACCCACCCTCTCTCCATCCGCCTGGGCCTTTTGCAGCTCACCCACCGCCCTGCTGCGATCCAGATTAAACCGGCCAAAAACACGATACAGCCTGCAGAATTCACCCAATGAGAGAGGGAGGGAGATCTACCAGGAGACGAACCCCCGAGATCTTTTGGGGAACCCGGTTCCACCCCAGGGGGCGCAAATGCAGGCCGGGCTCTCCAAGGGCTTGGAGGGGAAGGAGGGCCTGCCACGAGGGCTGCTGGGCATTCCCTCAAGGGGGCACTGGAGACAGGGGCTGGAGCTCCTGCACGGCCACTCCAGGGGCTCCAAGCGGTCATCGGCCGGCCGGTGAATTTAGCGAGGGACCCTGCTGGAGGTGGAAGCTGTGGACTCTTCCCGCTGGCTCAAAAACAGGAAGCTGACTCACATCCTGGCCAGGTTGCAGGGTTGTGGCTTCACCACAGCAAGGAGGCACCTCGGTGGCCCGGGGAGAGCTTGGCCTGGGAACCAGTTGGCAACGCAGATGGGGGGCTTGTGGGAAGCTCTCAGAAACCAGGGACAACATGTGGGCAGGAAAGCTCTCGTGCTCGGGGTCAGGACCCCAAACAAGGTTTGGGCTGGGCAATGGGGGGGGACGGGACAGGAATCCCCAGCGAAGCTTTCTTTGCCGTTGAACCTTCTGCTTCTGGCGTCCTTTGGATGTTATTTTAATCCTGCTTCTTGCACTGTTTTACTCCCTGTTTAGGATAAGCCTTGCAGCTCTGGATGGGACTAAGGAACCAGCGTTTATGGACAATGGGCGGCTTATTCTCCCATGTCATATCCTGGGAGAGAGATTTGCTTTGGGGCCGGCAATGTGAGCGGTGGGCTTGTACGGCCGGTTTGCAAAGCATTTCCTGTTGGGTCAGTCTGGCTGCTTGCTAGGAAGCGGCCAGGCCATTCCAGGGCAGGTCTCTTCAGTCCCTGCAAAGACCTGGACGCAAAACCCAAACTGGCTGGCAGAGGTGGAATGAGAGCGCCCTCCACAGACCAAAAGGGGCAGTAACATCCCCATCTGCCCTTCGGCCTTTGGCTGAAGAGCAACGGCTGGCTGGCATTGCGGCCTCAGTGCCAGGCAGGACACCTCCATTCCCAATGGACGGAAGCTCTGAAGAGGGACCAGCGGCTTCTACCAGCTCCATGGAAGTGCAGATGCCACCTGGCTGGCACCCCCAGCCGGCAGCCAGTGCCAGTCTGTTGCCCCCTGGCAGAGATGCCCTGTTTGGTCAGCTGATCTTTGAATGGTGGTCAGCAGGAGAGCACTGGTGAGGAGACAGGACTCACTGCGATGGGGCAACGTTGGCGCCCCCTCCCCAAGGCTGCACCCCACCTACAAGATCCTTGTTTAGCCTCCTGGACAACCTGCCTGATTGTGAGGAACGTCGGAGCCCTCAAAACCCCTGCTTCCCCCTCCTGGGGATTCACCTGAAGTCCTTTCGTGCTGTTCCACTTCGGGGCTGTTTTTAAAATACGAATAAAACCATTGCAATTCCATACAGGCCATGATAGCCCCATCATCCCAGACAAACCGAGATGATAAAAATAGTACAGAAGAGCCAACAGGGTTCAAACTGTATCTCCCAAATACGGGAAGATTTTTTTAAAAAAGGAACTTGATCATTCTTCTGAAAACGCCATTCTTTTCCACGGAATGAACTTCCTGCCCCCAGGCCCTGGGCACGCGGCCTTAGCACAGAATCTGAGCACCCCCATGTACTGCTGCACATCTAAACGTGAGCTCAGCCAGGTATTGGAGACCCCGGTGGCTGTGTTTGAAGCAGCACCCCTGGCACCCCAAGGTTTACAAGGAAGACGTGGCGAGAACTGGCTAAGCCCTGTGTGTGGCACTCTCCCAGTTCCCCAGGAGTGAAAAACTCTGCATAAGTCATAGCAAGAATGGTCTCTGCCTACCTCAGGTTGAGTTTGCGTTCCTCATCGCTGCCAACGTCCAGCTGCTTGGGGGGGAAGCAAGAATTAAGCCCAGCACAACCTCAGTTACCCAAGAGCTGCAAGGAAAGACGTACTTATGGCCACCAACCTTCTGAGAGCTTGGAGGAAACACAAGGGCTCCTCCTGTTTATCTGAAGACCCCTGGAAAGTAGGGTAGGCAGATGGGGCATCTTAAGGCGGGATGGAATGGTGTCTGCTACCAACCTTGTTCCCTTGCTCAGCCAGGTGCCCTCCGGCTCAAGGGGCCCTCATCTCCCATCATCCCCAGCCACATTGGCAATGCTGGGAAGGGCCGGCCTATCCCTCTCTCAGCTCCTGTGGTGGTCATTTCCCCATGCATGGAGAATCAAGGCTTGTTTGGTTTAACTCTCCATTCCACTCCTTGGTTTGGGCGATCCTGCCCAGCCCAGAGGCTCTTAGGCGGTGCGGAGGGTGATGCCAACCGGGCCCTCCTCGCCTCTTTGGGCTCCCCGGATCCTTTGGTGATAAAAGAACTTGGCAGAGAAAGTCCCAGGGAGGATATAAGGTTGCCG
>JANHFN010002101.1:187452-206754 GCA_032468175.1 Toxicocalamus goodenoughensis
AATAGAATAGAATAGAATAGAATAGAATAGAATAGAATAGAATAGAATAGAATAGAATAGAACAGAACAGAATAGAAATAATAGAATGGAATATAGAATAGAATAAAATAGAATGAGAAAGAATGGAATAGAAGAGAAGAGAAGAGAACAGAACAGAACAGAACAGAATAGATATTGGAATGAAATAGAATGAACAGAATAGAACAGAATAAAATAGGAATAGGAATGGAATGAAGAATAGAATAGAAGGGAAGGGAATGGAACAGAATAAAATAGAAGAGAAGAGAATATTGGAATGAAGAACGGAATAGAATAGGATAGGATAGAACAGAACAGAATAATTTATTGGCCAAGTGTGATTTGACATACAGGGAATTTGTCTCCAGTGCAGAAACTCTCAGTGAACAAAGAAGAAAGTAATACGATCATAAGATAGCAATAGGAGAGGTAATAGGAAAGATGAGAAGGACAATAGTTGTACAGATCTACTACATGGGGTAAATATCCTTAGGCATAAGGCAGTAATTTGGGAATTAGGTGTTCAGCAGAGTCCTTGTGTCTAGTTGTTTTGATATGCAGTGTCCAGAGGGGAGGAGTTGATACAATTTATGTCCAGGATGTGAGGAGTCTGTAGATATTATCTCAGCCCTCTTTCTGGTCCGTGCAGCATACGGGTCCTCAATGGAAGGCAGGCTGGTTGCAATTATTTTTTTCAGCAGTCCTTACCATCCATTGCAGTCTGTGTCTGTCCTCTTTGGTTGCTGTATGAAACCAGACAGTTATAGAACTACTGCCTGGTACTTGCTAACTGAAGACTGTCTCTATGGTTCTTGGCAATATCCCCATCACTCTTGCATCTGTCTGCCTGCCAACCAGACCTTGCCAATTTTATAATTGTGTAATTATAATTATTGGGGGGTTTAGGTATCTAGGAATTAACAACTGAATTCAGTTGGCATTGTTGACTGTTGACTTTTGCTGATGTTTCAACTGAGCATTGTTTTCTGAACTCACCTAGAAGAAAAGAAGAGTCAGATTATACTATATCAATCAATCAATCAATCAATCAATCAATCAGAATAGAGCTGGAAGGGACCTTGGAAGTCTTCTAATCCAACCCCCTACACCACTTCAGACAAATGGTTGTCCAATATCTTTTTAAAAACTTCCAGTCTTGGAGCATTTACAACTTCTGGAAGCAAGTTGTTCTACTGATTAATTGTTCTAACTGGCAGGAAATTCCTCCTTAGTTATAGGTTGCTTCTCTTCTTGATGAGTTTCCACCCATTGCTTCTTGCCTTGCCTTCAGATGCTTTGGAGAATCTGGCACTTGTGGTTCCACAAACCTGGAAGCCACCAGGTCACCGGTGGCTTTAAGAAGATGTGCCATCAAATGTCACACCAGTTTTCTTCCAGGTTTTGTTGTTTGTTTGTTAAGAACTTTGTGCAAGCAAGGACTCTGTGGTTTCTTCCCCAAACCCCAAAAACTTTAACCTTAGACTGTCTACTATTGACCTCGCCCCTTTCCTAAGGGGTCTGTAGGGGGCGTGCATAAGTGCACCAACATGCCTACCGTCCCTGTCCTATTGTTTCTTTTTATTTTTCTTATATGTATTCATTTCATGTATTCATAACTATGTTTATACTTATACCTGTTATAATTGCTTGACAAACAAACAAATAAATAAATAAAATTCCTTCAATGAAGGGACTACTGGATCCTTTACTGGTAGTTCAGGCATAGGCTTAAATTGTTGTCCAGTAGCGACTTGGAATGGAGTGAAAATGATGAATCCTTTTAAAATAAGAGTGCAGTGAGGTCTTGGTTCATCCTCTTTTCTGTGGCCCTGCAGAGCCTCCTGGCCATCCCAGGACTGAGGCCTACACACACCCCTGCAAATCACTGACGTGTTCATCAAGAAAAGTACAGGCTGAATGCTGACTGAAAAACAATGTACGTTACTTAGGTTTTAATTGCTTACCATGACTTACAAACAATGAAATTCCTGGAAGAATGGAGTGTTCCTTGCTGTAATTAGGATTATAATATGTCATTTGGAAACACAGGTTAATTTTTCCCCTCATTCAGATAGCACTCCTGTATCAACTGTCTTTCTGTTTTTGTTGCCCACGAAAACAGAAGTCCGGTCCTGATGTCAGATGCCATGTTGTTCCTCCTCGATCATTAGACATCATCGAACTTTTAAAAGCACCCCATTGTGTCCCTTCCAGAAGTGGAATGTGAAGAACTGGAATTAAAATAATAAGAAAAGACTGCTATATAAAGCCGCAACCTTTCCTTTGTGCATCCATGCTGAATCCTGACCTTTGCTTCCTTAATATCAACTTGCCATACCTATAATTCAGATTTATCCACCATGTTCAAGACTGAAGATTTAAGTTGATACAGTTGTTGCTGGTATCTTTAAGTGTCTTGTTTGTTATGAGTCATGCTGCTTGCAACATTTTCATGTTAAAAGAACAAAAAAAATATCCTCTTCTTTTAAGCTTCAATACAGCCTGAAATTTGTGGAAAGGGTCCAGAATCAACACACACGTGGCTGCAGTTGCAATGCCCAAATTGAATACATGAAAAGCTGATGTGGGACAAAAGCCTGAGGGGAAAATGTTCTAAGAGCCACACTTTAGATCCAGATCTTATGCAGCATATTTCACATGTCAGGAAGATTTATTGGCATGCAGAAAACATTTTGCTTTGGGTATGATAAGCCTAGAAGGTTTTTGTACATACTGTGTTTATTTGTTTTTCCACTGAAAAACAGCAGGCATTGTGCTGCTGTTTCCCAATGCTAACTGACAAAATTCAGAGGTGCAATTTCAGGAAGGTCTGCCACAGAAAAGGCATTCAGAGACCACAGGCAAAAGATATCTTATTTCTGCTCTGCTACAAAAAAAAATGTATTCGAAGGCATTTTGGAAGTAGATATGTCCAGATAGAGGTCTCATAAAGTCTGTTGAAAGTTCACCATATAAAATTGCTGCCTCTTCAACATCTTTGTTAAGAAGGCATGGTTAGAAGAAATGGGAAGAGGTAGTTGGAAAAATTATGGCCTTTGAACCCTGAATAAAGCCAAGCAATTGTATTATAGAGGCCTCAACTTCTGAGCCTCTACTAAGAGCTCCTCAATAATATTGAGTCAGATTTTAGATTGAAGATACCCTTCAGTATGAAATGGCCCAGATCACATTCCTCAGGAGATATTTTAAATTACTTTCAGGGAAAGGGCAATTGCTGAAGATGCCTTGGAGTCTAAACTCAGAAAGTTGTTTAACACAATTATACAAAGCTGATTTTTAGAACGGTTGGAAATGTTGTCATTTGGAAGAAGAGCAAATTATGGCCTCTTTATCATTGCTTTCTCTTTTTTTTCCTGAAACCCATCTTTGCTTAGTAATGCTTGATCAACATTTATCCATAAACTGCTTCATTGATGCTATACGTTTTCATTCACTTACTATTCTCTCTCTCAAATATATTGTGTTAAAGAGAGTCCATAATCGCTTAACACAAAGAAAAATAAATGAAAATCAGAAGCCTCCCAAACCTGCTTTACTCATATATTTCTGAGGCTTATTTTGATACAAAAAAGTTTTTCCTCATTTGGAAAACAGTCTATTTAATTTAATATGCCCAGATTGGGATACACATTTTGTCTTGCTGGATTTATATTGTTACCACGGACATATTTTACCACAGGGATTCAATTCTGTCTGTCAGGAATGCTGCAAGTGGGATGTTTCTTTTTTCCATTAGCTCTGGAACAACAAAATGATCTGCCACAACCTAAGACAGGATATTGGGTGTTATTATAAGATGGGACTCCTTTCAATTCCATTAAATTAGCCAGAGTTCTTTATGTAGTGCTGATATGGAAAGACGAAAAGCAAAATGTCAGATTAGTAGTGCCCTTGTGGGAGGATGTGAAACTGTTTAATCCTTTCTTACACCTGGAGTGAGCAGCTGAGAAAATAGGTCCCCAAAGAAATATTTCTAATCCTTCACAGCCTCAACCAGAGTGCAGATAAGATGCAGTTAATAAAACTGCCAGAAAAGGAAAAATAAAAGAAGCAAATCTCCAAATTTCTGTACTATGTACTGTATATATGTTACATTTTATATATATGTATGTATGTATATATATTTTACATGTATATGATATAGCCATTCTTGAAAGCTCAAGGGGTGCTGCCAATGTACCATGTGAGAGGATTATTTAGGAATATATACATGATCCTCAATTTTCCTATATGACCCTCTAGTATCTTCTGAACACACATCATGGGGTGACCAAGACCAATCCATAGTAATCCCATCCCCCTCCTTATACTGGTCCTTGACCATGATAAAGATTTGATTTGATTAGAATAAATTGTGGTGTCCTGCTATTAGAGTGGAATTTTGAAGAAGAAAACAGAGGACACAAAATAGAATGAGCACAAAAGGCTCTGAAGACAGAACTGTCCTACCACATACCGAAGCAAAGTAATGTGAAGTACCATTTAAGGCAGTGCATTTATACAATTCAATTACTACGCTGTAGAGTCCTCACTTCCAGTAAGATGGTGTCTCTGTACTTTTTGCAAATGGCAGCATCAGAGCTGATTTGAATGACTTTTTCTGGACTCTCGATTATATTAATGTCCAATATGCAATGCAATTTCTTACAAGTCCTCCTCCTATGTCCTCATATCTGCTCCAAAGGGTTGGGAGAATGGTGGGACTGACAACATGAGGAGTTGCAGGGAACAGAGGAAATCATGTACTATCCTCAGTAGAAACACCTATTGGATCAAAAACCCAGCCCTGAGAACAGATACCATGGAAGTTCATCCATTGTCCCGTCTTCCTTCTTAAGCTTGCCCTAAGTAGATCTGAAGAGTTAGTGTTAATGTTCATATGACCTTCCCATACAACACAGGTGGATGTGTGATATTTGCATAGGATTTGTGTATGTACTGAATAATACTGAGGTATTATTTCATGTGGAAAATCATCAGTCTTCTATGCCATCATAACCCCAGATGTTAAGGCTTCAGTCTCTTCCTGAAATCACTTTATTCATAATGAAAATCTTGAAAAGAAAATGTCAAGCTCCTTAAGCAATTCTCCTGTGAGTAAGAGTTGCAAAGTTTGGCCTTTTCTACTCTGGGTAGGAAAAAATGTAAGAGAACATGATAGAGAGATATAAAATTTAATATGGTATAAAAAGTTAGATAAGAAAAAACTTTTCTTACCAGATTATCATGCTAAAATTTGGGGCCAGCTAACAATACTGAGTAGAACAAATATTTCAGACAAATAAAAGGAATGGTTCCACAGGGCCTGGAATTCTAGTCAGAAGATATATAGATGACCTTTCAGAGGACATAGAATAAAATGCAGATGTCTTATTTGTGTATTATGTAAACATGTTTCTTGTGAGACTAATCTTACAAATAGTCAAAAATATCAGCAGATAAAGAACATTGATTGGTTCATTGATTATATGTCATCAAGTCATTTTTTTACTCCTAGTGACCACACAGGTAGATTTTCTCCTTGACAATCTATCTCTAGCCTGGTTCTTCAGGTCTTCCAAAGGTGCACTCATCGCCACTGTATCTGTGTCTACTCATCATGCTGCTAGTCTCTTCCTCGCTATCCTTCCAACTTTCCCAGAATTAGAGCTTTCTACAAAGAGAATCTTTGCATAATGTAACTGAAATAGAATAATTTGAGCCTGGTCATTTGTGCCTTGAGTGAGAACTCTGACTGTCCATAATATTCTCATGTGCCTTCTCCCATAGCAAAGTTTATATGATTCAAAAACATTCACACCCTACCCTAACCCTACCCTAACCCACCCTAACCTAACCTAATCTACCATACCATACCAAAGATTTCTTGGAAATCCATGAATACATTTCAAAGACATCAGAATTAGAGGCTTTTGGGGTGTATATGGGAGCCCTGATGGTGTAGTCGTTAGAGTGCAGTATTGCAGGCTAGCTCTGCCCACAGCCTGGAGTTTAATCCTGACTGGCTCAAGGTTGACTCAGCCTTCCATCCTTCCAAGATTGGTAAAATGAGGACTCAGATTGTTGGGAGGTAATATGCTGACTCTGTAAAACCACTTAGAGAGGACTGTAAAACACTGTGAAGCTGTATATACGTCTAAGTACTAGTGCTATATCCTGGTGTGTTAATGTATTTGTCAGACATTCACCACAGAGGTGGCCTCATTATTTTCTATTGGATTTGCTTTGATTGCTTTGACACAAGAGTCATATCGCAGGCTTCCATAGATGCGTTATGCACAGGCACCTATGTACCAGTCCTTAAATACAGCAGTTTTTCATTGCCAGCCATTTCCACTGCAGTACTTTTATTCACCTCTTCCCACACACTGTTCTAATTAAGATGTTTATTCAGCAGAGATACCGTAATTTCCTTTTGTTGTAGTTTCAAAATGTGTCTGCAGTAAATTATTCTCTTTTGTGGGCTGGTTTGCGTGTGGGTTCCTTCCTGCTTCCTCTTCAGCTTTTTTCTTCCCCTCCTTCTCCTTTTCCTTCTTCTCTTTAAATGTTCTTCAGACTACAGTGCAGGAAAGCATGGCGAGGACAAGGCTCAGTCCACAGACAGAAATAGCAATTAGGCAAAGGTTTCCAAATACCCTTGGGATGCCCTTCAAATAATTGAGACTTTGATTCCCAGGTAGCATTTTGGAAACTAGTCTGTACCATCCGGAGAGCATCAGATTCAACAAAGTGGAGTTAAGTCTTTCTTGATTCAGACAGGAGATAGCTGTTTTTCTTCCTCCTCCGCATTCCTTATTATTATCAAAATTATGATGAATAACAATGTTTGTAGTCCATCTTCTTGACTGTTAAAAGAATCCCAATATTATGTCTGGAAGCTGAAGTAACTGTATTATGCAACTAGCACCAGAGAAACAGATTTGTTTGATGAAAATAGAGAGATGACATATGAAACTTCTGAAGAGACAATGTTGAAAATGCCTCTTCTACAGCCTCAAATATTTCCTTTTATTTTTAGAGAGCTGGTGCAATATAGTGGTATCTTAATTGATGGTCTTTTGAGATTTCACGGAAAACATAACTAAGGATATCCCCAAAAGTTACACAGCAGCTAGAATCAGAGAACAATTAGTCCCTGGGAAGATAGAGCATCTCCTCATAAAGTAGCTGGAAAAACTCCCTTTATTGGGGAAGGAAATTGAGGTACATTAAGTCAAAAGATCTTCTCTCCCATCTGAGGGTTTTCCCCACACTGCTGAGTTTTCTCCATCCATTTTGATTCAACCAAAAATAAAATAAAATAAAATCCAGAATGTAAGTGACTGTGACTTCATTGCTATTCCCTTGTTTTTGTTCCAAATCACTAGTCCTCTGACTTCCCTCAGAGATTTCACACATCTTCTAGTTGCCCTTGGACAGTATTGGAATAAGTAGAAATAGGTATACTATTTTAATAGCAGGACAAGTTAAACCTGTCTCAAGGGAGATGGGGATGAGATGAAAGCAAAGTTATTGAAATATTGCCAAATAAAAGATAATAATAAGAGCATGTTTGTACCATGCTTAGGTGTGAATGGAGATAAAGTTTTAGATGTAATGGTGTTGGGAGGTTGCTGGTAATTTCAACAAACAAATTTCAATTTTCAATTAGCTGTTCTTTGCATATGGAGACAGAACCATAATCAGAATGGAAGGAGGCTAATCTGTGAAGAAAGTGAGAGAGGAAAAAATGTATCCCTGGTAATTATCCTTTCTTTCAAACCGCTTCCAAATATTTTTGAGAAATATTTGAATAGGACATAAAGGGAATATAATAAAAATACTTTCTTTAAATCCCAACTTATTGTAAAAAACAGTGATTAGCCCAGATGCTATCTTGGCAAGTTTACCCCATATTCATCGCCATCTTGGGGACTTTCTTCTTTTCAGTTATTTTGTATGAAAGAGTCATTCCCAAATAGTCATTCCCAAATACATAGTGCATTCCAAATGAAAAGCCCTCTAGGAGCACTGTTGCTATTACAGAAGGTAAGTCTGAACTTGCCTATCCAAAACCCTTGGGCATCAGGCATTTGCGTAGCATGATTTACAGATAGAAGCAAATGCTAATGAGGAACATGAACAGAAATTAACTAGTTGTACTCAGGTTTTATAACCAACTGAAATTATATGCAGTTCTGGAGTGAATGATGAGACCAGCAGAAGTGATGTTGAAAAATAGTAGATCACATAACCTACTTATCTAGATTTCAACTTTCAAAAGTCCTTCAATGCTGCCAAGGCTTTAGGGTTTCCTAGAACAAGATGGATGAGCAGCAAAAATATGATAGGAGTCTGGTGGCTTACAAGGCTAGGATGCAGGACTGATGATCGGCAAGCTCGTGTTCGAAATCTGTTTACACACTCGGGCTCATGCCAATCCAGCAGTTTGAAATCAGGCAACCACAAGTAGATAGATAGGTACCACTTCGGTGGGACACTTAACAAGGACATGAAAGGAGTCCCCAACTTGGCATCCTCCAGGCAAAGATGATGTCACCGTTCAATTCTTTCAACCCAGAAGCACTTTGGTGATCCTGACACAAATGTAGAATTAGTAGCAAAAATAATATGGTTACCTGCCATTCCCCATTGGGAATTCACTAAAATTCAATTAACTAATTAAAAACTTTAGCACCTGCGTATAAAACTATATGATGCGGAAATGTTTTTCTCTGTCAATAGAAATCTCCTGTAAGGCCTTTCAATGTTAATTAAGACCTTCCTGTTGACTCTTCTGAATCCATTATTTCTTTTCAGTTCAATAACGATAGGATTACTATATTACTGTTCCTTAAATCAGCTGTCTTCTCTGTGGGATACTAAACCCTTGAGTATTTTTAATTATTAATTTTGCTTTACTTTCCAGTATTAAAAAAAGTCCAGTATTGACAGTATAATCTGTAATTTTACAATCTCCATTTCCCTAGCCAATCAAAGGTTGAACAAATAAGAAGCAATTCCCCTTGACTGCACTAAGCAGGAAAGCAATAACAGGCTGAACATGTAAACAGGAAACTTTCATCTGAAAGAACACTGTGCTGAAGCCCCTTTTTATTTTGGATATGAAGTCTGAAAAATGTAGGGAAATAACTTGGAAAATACTAGTATGCAACAAATTAATGTCAATAGTGTGTGTGTGTGTGTGTGTATGTGTGTTAGATTTATATCCTGCCATCATTTTGTGCAACTCAAGGCAGTGTACATGATGCTCTTGTAAATGATATGCAGTAATGACCTTGGGAGACTGGACTAGTTAGAGGTGCTTTGGATAAATAGTTCACTCCATGCAAAAATGTTGTGATGGAATGGTTGAAATATGGAGATAAAACACAATGCAATACACTTATAGAATTAGCTAAATGATGCAAGTATTGAGACTTAGAAGCACAAGTGATTGATAACCAAGTAGTGAGGAGCTACAGGCACAAATCAATGTTATGATAAATATCTGCAGCAGGAAGTTCTTGTGTTGGATAAAATGTTTCCCATGGCCAGATTTCATGAAAATGCTCAAGAAGAAAGTTGTGTAATGGCAAAAATAAGTAACATCTGTATATGAATCATGTTCAGTAAAAGTTCTCAAAAAGTCAACAAAATGCACTCAAACCGCTTCTGGGGAAAATGTGTTTAGGTCAGTCACAGGCAGAAAATTCTTGTAATTTTGTGGATTATTCCACAATTCCAGAGAACTATACAGAATGCAGAACACTCACTATCTGTTCAAATTGCAAAAATATTATTACCTTGATTTTTTAAAATAAGAGATACATCTTGTAACCAGGACATAAAATAATTGCATGTAAGGAGCCAGTTAGTAAGAGCTGCTGCTGGGGCTACAAAAAGTGAATTCTGAAGAAAAGGAAACTATGAGGGTTGATGGGAAGCAGCTAGAAATGTTGACTGATACTGGGGATTAGAATAGAATAGAATAGAATAGAATACTTTATTTGCCAAACGTGATTGGACACACAAGGAATTTGTCTTGGTGTAAATACTCTCAGTATACATAAAGAAAAGGTACATTCATTAAGAATCAAGAATCATAATGTATAACGATAGTCATAGGGTACAATCAACGATCAAATCATACTAGGAAACAGTCAATATAAATAGTAAGGTTACAAGCAACAAAGTTACAGTCCTATAACCACAAGTGGGAGTGGATGGGTGATAAGGAGTGATGAGAAGATTAACAGTAATAGTGTACACTTTGTAAATAGTTGAACAGTGTTGAGGGAATTATTTGTTTAGCAGACTAATGGCGTTCAGGGAAAAAAAACTGTCCTTGTGTCTAGTTGTTCTTGTGTGCAGTGCTCTATAGTGTTGTTCTGAGGGTAGGAGTTGAAACAGTTTATGTCCGGGATGTGCGGGGTCTGTAAATATATTCACAGCCCTCTTTTTGACTTGTGCAGTATACAGGTCCTCAGTGGAAGGCAGGTGGGTAGCAATTGTTTTTTCTGCAGTCCTAATTACCCTCTGAAGTCTGTGTCTGTCCTGTTGGGTTGCAGAACCCAACCAGACAGTTATAGAGGTAATATAGATGAGTAATAATATTTGAGTACTGCAACAAATATAAAGCACAGAATCTTTTTTTCCCCAAATACATAATGGGGAAAGCAGTTTTCTTTTCATAAGTCTCCTGGAAGTAGAAGGATAGGTGTTTGGAACTTAGTATCTTATTCATGTTACTCATAGCACGTTAGGGAAGATAGGTAAAAAAAAAATGCTGTTTCCTTTTCTTTTCTTTTTCTCCTCTTCTCCCTAAGCAAAAATTAAACTTTTAAAGAGTGAGGTAGTGATATGCTGGGCCAGCAGGGACGTCCATCTGCATAATATCATAACCCAATATTTAACTCCATACTTCCCAGCAAAATTAAGAGATCAAGAAAGGGAAGTAAACCATTGAAAATAAGAAGGAAAATCCTACTGTATAAAAGAGCATTAACGTGTGCATTCTTCATAATGTGGCTAGCTGGCAGCCTCCGGTTGCTTTCAAATCTCTGAACTCCTGATTTGGGATATTGAGTCTAAAAAAAAATAAAAAAAAATCAGCAGAGCACATTATAACCTACATTGCTTTATGAAATTAGTTGTTGGGGATCTCAATACTTTTTAGTTCAAACCAAACATTGTCAAAGCATACACAGGTGATCCTTGACTTACAATAGTTTGTTTAATTATCAGAGTTACAACAACATTGAAAAAAGTGATTTATGTCCTTTTTTCACACTTACAATCGTTGCAGCATTCATTCATTCATTTAATCAATCAATCAGAATTGAGCTGGAAGGGACTGTGCCGGTCTTCTAGTCCAAGCCCCCCTACTCAAACAGAAGACTCTATACCATTTCAGACAAGTAGCTGTCCAGTCTCTTCTTAAAAACCTCCAGTGATGGAGCACCCAAAACTTCTTGTGGCAAGCTGTTCCACTGGTTAATTGTCCTCACTGTTAGGAAGTTGCTCCTCAGTTTCAGGTTGCTTCTCTCCTTGATTACTTTCCATCCATAACATCATAGCACTTGGCTATGACTTATACTTATGGCAGTTACAGTGTCCCAGGGACATGTTTGGTGATCTTCTGACAAGCAAAGTCAATGGGGAAACCAGATTCATTTAACAGCCGTATTACTAACTGAGCAACGGCAGTGATTCACATAACCACTGTGCAGTGGTGGTATTTGACCAGTTCTGCCCGGTTCTGGTGAGCCGGTAGCAGCGATGAGCAGTGGAGACTGAACCAGTTCTCTCCACCACTCTGCTGTTGGGTCACCCACCGGCCTGGACTCCCATACTCACTTTTAACTGCTGAATTTGAAGCGCAGCTGCTTTGCTCAGCACAGAATAGCCCCACGCGGCAGCTGCTGAAGTGACCAGGATCATGCAGGCTTGCAGGAGGCAAGTTAGAATGCCTCTGCACCTACACAAATGCCTATGTGCCTGCGCAAAGTGCGCATTTGGTGCATGTGTGCATGTAAAGTGTGTGCACGCATACAAAGCGCACCCACCAAGCCAGTGGCATACAATATTTGAATCACACCACTGCCACTGTGGCAAGAAAGGTTGCAAAATGGGACAAAACTCACTTAACCAATGTCTTGCTTAGCAACAGAAATGTTAGGCTCAGTTGTGGTTGTAAGTCAAGGACTACCAGTACTAGCTTACTTTAAGCATGATGCCAAACCACTTAACAACATTTCAGGTTTTAGCAGAAAAGACATGGTTAAAACTTTTTTGGTTGTTAAGTGAATTTGGTAAAAGCTTTTTCACTCTTTTGGTAGTTAGTTCCATGGGTCCAGACTATCTCAAAGGTACAGCCACATTTTAAAGGTTAATAGATTATTGAATCATAGTTAAGCTCTCTTATGACTTACTTGGTGTATAGCCTGAAGCTGAACCACTGAAACAGATTTTGGAACTAAAATGGTTTGATCATTTTGGCCAGTGCTAGAGGAACCATTGTGTAATATAGACCTCTTTTTTTCAGGAGTGTCCTATTATATTCTTTCAATTAATATATAGGCATGAAAATTGGATCTATTAGTGTTTTACATTAATCTATTAGAATCATGCATGGGATTAAAAGCAGTGGGATGGAGTGATTAGAAATCAGATTAGGAGAGTCACAAGATCCAAGTCACCCCCATCCACAGAAACCTCTGAGGATTTGGAGCCCACCCACTCTTATCAATCCAACTAACTTTCCAGGGACTTCAGTGTGCCTAAAAAGGACAGGAATAAATAATAGAGAGGTTAATTCTGGCTGCACAAGACCAAGTCTTAAGAACAAATGCATACAAACCCAAAATTGAGAAGACAGCAGCAGACAGTAAGTGCTGCCTTTGCAAAGAAGCTGAAAAAATAGTGGACCATCTGGTTAGCTGCTGCAAGAAGATTGCACAGACTACAAGCAACAGCATGACAAAGAAGCAACAATGGTGCATTGGACGATCTGCAAGATATGTTATTTCCCTGCAAGCAAGAACTGATAGGACCATAACACAAAGAAAGTCATTGAAAATGAATAAGTCAAAGTGCTCTGGAACTTTAGAATTCAAAGAGACAGTTGCCTGCTACGTAACACCCCAAACTTAACAATTGTAAATAAGAAAGACAAAAAAAAGTCTAGATAGTAGAGGACAGAAGAAAAGAGACAGTAGAAGAAAAGAGACGGAACTGGAGAAATTAACAAATAACAAAATACAAAGACCTGCAAATAGAAATAGAATGACTGTGGCAAAAGAAAACAAAGCTAGCACCAATAGTATTAGGTGCCTTGAATGCAATTGCAAAACAATTGGAGAATCTTGGGAAGGACTTGATAGGCAGATAAAAATGCCAAATCTGGTCTGAACTGTGCAACAGACCAAAATAACAACAATACACTTTCCCAGAATTCTTTGCAACATAGGGGAGATTACAATTTTTTTAAAAAAAAACAGAGAGAAAAGGATTTCCAAGCAGTGTGACTGCTTTCCTTTCCTTTATGAGTAATGAAGAAAGTGTGCAGAAATAGCAAGCCCATCCCTGATAGGAAATGTTATTAAGTATCCTGACCAAAAAAAAAAAGCAAATAAGCTAATTGGCATCCCTCCTTCCTTCCACTGGAATCTGAAACAAACTTACCTTCCATTCTCCACTGATTTAGTTTCAATTGTTTATGCAGAAAGAAAATAATAATACTTGTGGAAGTGAGCTGGTTTGTAAGGCAGGAATGACTGAACAGGCAGGAATCTGCTACTTCCAGATGGACTGAGTCCATTCCCATGACATTTATTTCTTTACCAAATGTTTTAAAAAGCAAGCATGTGACCTAATAGACTTAGTGAGAGTGGCACCCACATGAAAGATCTTTAAGTGTTACATCTTTTTTGTTCTTCTCTAACAGCATTTCTTTAGAAAGGAAAATATTAACCATTTCTATTTATTAATGTCAAGCAGTGATGCAATATTTTTGTAGCAAAATGCAACATGCTGCTCATGAGAAAAGGGGGGAAAATCCCACTGGATTTCAGAAGCTAAATGCCACAAAGAGTTTCACAAAGATAGTTGGATCATAATATCAATATCATGATTACATTAGGTCAGATAAGATTAGATTATCCAGTCTGGTTTTCTGCCAGGAACCCCACATTGACAATAAATCAGAGAATGTTTGGCACTGTAACCTCTAAGACTGGATACACTTGATTATGGTTGCATTACTAAAAAAAAAGGGTCCACTTAGTTTTGGTTAAGCTTTGATAACTGGTTCTGAGTCTCTTTGTATCAATATAGATAACCAATCCCCATCAGAAGAAAAAGACGAGAATAATCTATGGAGGTTTGGCACTGCAACATTTCTTTTTTACCAATTACAGATTTTATCTCAAACATAGGACAAGAATTCAGTGGAAACCTATACTCTAGTCATGGAGTAGCATAGAAGTTTTACTTGTTCAGATTATAATGATAGATGAGTCATCCATTCAAAGTAAGTAACGTATTTCTCACAGCAAGTTCTGGTTTCAAACATCAGAGATCAGAATTAAATAGATGGAATCCATAGAATTCAGTTTCTTAAGAAAGATTTTCCGATTACTGAAAACAAACAATGCTAGTCTACACATATCTTTACAAAAATAACTCCTCTTAGTTCATTGTGGCTTCCATGGAAAAGCAATTGCTGTTTGTTGATTTATTATATTTATGTTTTATCTTTCCTCCAGGCAATGTCCATAGTGGTTGATCTGACAGAATAATTCTTGGTGTTTGCTCCAAAATTATCCACTTAGTGCTATGGTTCTGTAGGAATCTACACCTCTCTTTTCATTTGGAAAATGAAGAACAAAATATTTTCCATGTGATGTGTACTATTAAATAAGAAGAAACAGCAGAGGTGATATTTAGCAGGTTCTGACTAGTTTTGGAGAACCGGTAGTGGAAATTTTGAGTAGTTCAGAGAACCAGCAAATACCACCTCTGACTGGAGATTTTACAGTATTCTTTCCCTGCCACGCCCACCAAGCCACATCCACAGAACTGGTGGTAAAAAAAATTTGAATCCCACCACTGGTTTATACCCCTCCAACCATTACCATGTCCTTTTTGTCCATTACAGGATTGTGAGAAATCTTTTGCATTGGTGCTAGTTTAGTTGGTTGAGCACTCGAGTTAATGCAGGGGGATTTTATTAGCCATTGTGTTCCTAAGGGTCAGTTTTATCCCATTTATTTTTAAGGATGATGCGGACAATATCTACCTTTCTGTTTTTCAGCTCGTTCTCTACATAATGTTTAGACATAATAATAGATGTCATGTAGACTAACAACTTCTTAGATAAGATATAATTGTAGGAATCTAATAATCCCATCTGGAAGTGGAAGTACAATTTGTTTCAGGTGACATTGTGCTTTGACCAAAGGGCTAAGATTATATTTTGAAAGCACTTTCAGAATTTATTATTGCTTTTGGAAAATCCAAACTTTTCTGTCACTAAAAAGTTGGGGGCCACTGTTCTGTTTTGCTGGTCCTGAAACCTTGACAGGAACTTTTTTTAAGAAACCCATTTGAGAAATTTCTAGGGAACTTTTATTGGTTCTTTAGTTTTTGAAGCTTCCAGTTTCTACCTGCAATTTTATAAATTCTGTTATTTCTGCTCACTGTTTTTAAACATGGGTTGTCTCCTGTTTTAATTGGTTAAGTATGTTTGCTTGCTTTATATCTCATCATATCATAGAAGCTTTTCATGATTCAGAAGCAAACTAAAAAGCTTTTAGTTAAAACATAATATAGTAAATGGATGTTTTGTTTGATGTAGAGTTAAACAGTTGATGAAATGACATCATAGAGAATGTTAAATAAAAACTAATTCAGCAAGCTGCAGAATGCTTCAGTAACTGTCACCTTCTTGCCTGTCTGTAGAAAACTGGTGGTCTATATTGGAACCTCCATTGTTCCTCAGAATAGTGGAACTTTACAAAGATGTTGTAGTCCACCTTCTGAAACTGTACAAGTTGGGTATCCCTGCTTCAGAGCAAAGAATTTTTGCAAGCTGCCTACATGCTTCGCTCAAAGTTTTGGAAATATTACATAGGGTATGTCTTGGAAATCTGTATTCTTATTTTCAAGTTAAGATTCAAACTATATCTTCCATGTGATTGATATAAATATTAATTTATAGGTCTAGGTTCTTTTAGAGTGCCTTCTTATTTTGTAGACAACTGGAAGAGAAATGCTTTAATAAAGCATCTGAACTGTAAATCTAAGCAAATGAACTAATATCAATTTCACAAGTTCAGTAGAAATTAATATTTAACCCAATTTTTAAAAACAATATGCCAAGCCAAAGCTGAAGTGGTCAGAGTACAGTTCTAATCATGCGTACAGACATTCATTTTTGATATTAATTCAAATTAGTGAATACCACTTTTTAAATCCACTGCAATGCCACTACTATTACAAAAATTCAAACAGAATTTTACCACAGTTGCATTTTATAACCAGTTTTCTGTGATCTAACAAAAAAAATATATATCCCATAATTACGGTGGTACTTCAGTACTCATCATTAATTGGTTCCAGGAGGCACGATGAGTGCTAAAAACAATGAGTACCAAACAAATAATGTGACTTATCGTGTGACCCTTTGTTTCTGCTGGGAAGAACTTCCTGTCTGTCCCTTTTCCTATGTCAGTGACTGCGCAGTATGGTTGACTTCCTGTCCACTCTCTTGGCTGTCCTCTTCCTTGTGCCACTATCTTCCCAGTATGGCTGACTTCTTGTCTGTTATCCACGGCCATCCCCCTTTTCCTATCACTGTGCTTCAACTACCAAACAAATGAGTACAGGGACGTTTTCACATCAAAATGTGTTGGGTATCAAATTCAGTGAGTTTTGAAGCAGTCAAATACCGAAGTATCACTGTATGGCAAAAATTTAAAAACCCCTATTAATAATTTATTGGAAAAAATCATCTTTTTTCCCCATTTCCTTTTTAATAGTATTGTTTAAATAGATCTCAAAAATTCTATTAAGAATGAATAGCAAAGGCTGTCTGTTATTGAGATAAATAAAAGTATTCAAAATGCTGAATGGCAATCATTATGCTTCTGCTTCTGGTTATAAAAAGTTCTAAAAATTGTGATATTTTGCTATAGCTGCATACAGAAAATTAACATCAGTTAAATTATCAGCAATTGTTCAATCATGTTATTAGTCAGAAATAGTTTTATATTGTTATACCATGGAAAAGGACATTGTTTATGTCTGAAAGCAAGTATTTTCTAACTTTTCTGTTTTTATTTATAAAGATAGTTAACATTTCATCTAGAAACATATAGTAGTTTAGAAGTGAAATATGAAATACTTTTAGTGATAGATTCTCTTGTGTTTTTTTAAACAGGTGAATGAAAGAGGTGGGCAGATAATACAGTATGATAGATTCTACATACATGAAATACAGGATTTGATCGATATAAGAAATGACTACTTCAACTGGATCCAGCAGCAGGCATATGGAATGGTAAATGTCTTAATTTTTGCTCCCACTGTATCTTTAAAGTGTGTTACATGACCACATAGATAATGCAGTTCTCCATTTTTATTATTTCCAACCATTAGAAAGCATATTGCATGATTTTTGGCCATACAAAAAAAAGGCTCTGGTGAGAAACGTATGTCATTTTTGGGCTGTGTTTTCTTGTAGGGATTTTTTTTCCCTGTGGCAAAGTATGTCTAAAACAGGTTTATGTTGGGATAAAGCTATCTCAGTTTTCCTATTATTTCTGTTATCTGACAGAATGTCTGTGTGTCATATATCTATACGTTTTTATCAGCATTGGAGAAGCTGACATGCTTTCAAAGTAGTTTCAGATAGTCCGTGCTACCTTTGATAATAAGCAAAATGGTGGTAAAGCACACGTCATGTTACTTAGCCAACTTAAGACAGGAGTTCTTGCAGTCTCCGTTGCCATTATTAAGCAAATTGCACACAATCACAACGTCCTGTGATCACCATTTGCAATCTTGTGCTGGCTTTCTCCTTGATTTTGCTTGTTGGAAACAGGAAATGAAAGTGGCAAATAGCAACCACAGGATGCTATGGTGTTATAATTGGGAGTTGGTTGCCAGGCGCCCGAATCACAACCGTGATTATGGGGATGTTGCAACAGCCACAACTATGAGACCAGTTGGAAGTCTCCATTCAATGCCATCCTGATTTTAAGCAGTCACTGAATAAGAGGTCATTAAACGGGAACTGTCTGTATCAAGTATGCGGTGCTGAGTTTAGGCAGAACAGTAAAGGAAGTGACATAATCGGCAGTTAGAAGACAAAGATAAGATACAAAACTTGAATTTGTTCAGTCACTTGAAATTGCAAAGTAAGATTGTATCCGATGACCCCTTTGGGCTATTTAAAGTGTTTGAGCTGCATTGCAGACGATAATAGCCAATTAAATAATTTTTTAAAGCCCATTTATTCCAGGTTTAAAAAGTTAAAGAAGTCCTTGAATTAAGCTATAATTAGGAAATTAGCAGCAACAGCAGCACAAAAATAGTTTGTATTCTTCTAGGATGTTCTTCTTACACATTTCTGCTGTCCTGGAATTCCATGATAATTTTCCATTTGATTACTAGTGAAATTCTGATTTTGTTGACACTGAGCTTTCTGAACAGAGAACACAATCTCCTGCAAGCATTTGTAGAAAAAATATAAAGAACATTCCCCTTCCCCCTTCTACGTGGGGCGGGGAAGGAGAAAAATGTCATGTAGCTTTTTTAAATGAGCGGCTGCCTTAATGTCAGACTAACAAAACAAATTTTGTTCAGGCATTTCCTTATCTTCACATTTCATATCTAACTTTGTGTTCTGTATTAAGAAAATCTATCTTTCTGCTCCCTTAGAAAACTTGACAGGTATTAATTAGTGTTACATGCATATTGCATTAAAAATGTCCAGTACAAATTTGAATATGAAGGTACTGATAATATGGGGGGAAAGTGATACATTTGTGTTGGAAATGTGACAGATTCCCCAGGTTGTCAAGTGTCTCTTGCTCAGAATTGTTTATCTCAAGTGTCTGGTGTGTTTCTTGTTTCTAATTGAGCTAAAGCCAAGATCAGAACGTGGTTTCTTAGTTTATACTGAAAGTTGTACTAAATCAAAGTAAATCAGAGGTCTCCAAACTTGGCAACTTTTAAGGCTTGTGGACTTCAACTCCCAGAATTCTATGCTGGTTGGAG